>VZQC01008059.1:39487-206910 GCA_009823505.1 Rhizomys pruinosus | reverse complement strand
AGAGACCATTTGTTTATACCAATCCCAAAGTAAATATTATGCAGATTTTAGTTAAAGCTAAAATGTCCTAATGTGGACAACAGCAATGTATATCACCAATTAACTCAGATGCATTACCAGTTTTTTATCAGCCTATAAACCAATGTTGTTTAATATTACACATAATTACTTTTACTAAGTCATAAAACACAATGTAACCTGTATACAGAAGATCTAGGCAAAACTGGTTATTTGTTGAACTCATGTCAAGTAAATATGCATTAATCAAATATACACCTGTGTCCCTCTCCCACCCCTCCCACCCTTTCCCGAAGTCACCATTTCAGTCAGTTTTCTGATGCACATCTTTCTGTTGTTGTATCTTGGTAATATGCATCCTGCCACAAAGGAAATAACACAACTCAAAGGAAGAGATAAAAAAAAATAGTATTTCTTATGAGACATCCAACTTGTGGAACTGAGTTACTACTGAGGGGTTTCAGCCTTTTCAGAGTGTGGACTGTCATTGGTGGACTACCCAGGCTGTATCACGGAGACTAGTACAGGCAACGGATCCAGACAGGATGCAGTGCTTACTTGACCTTCATTTGGTGACCATGGGAAAACACCGCATGTGGGAACCGCAGGGCGGAAACGGAGGGGTTTGGGCGCTTACCAAGGAGGAACTTCAAACATGACATCTTTCAGCCCTAATTAAAAGAAAATCATAAGCTGAAGATGCTAAAAACCTATAACGTCTTAATCTTGATATATGTGGCATGCATAGGTGCATATTTTGGAGTGATGCATATTGGACGGAATAACAACAACAACAATACACAGAAAAGAACTGCGTCAAAGAACTGACTGAAATGGTGAACTTCTGCCTCAAACATGACTTTTGAGAAAGACGGACAAAACAGATGAAAAAACATGTTTGGCAGAATGCATGGAGCTTTGGTGGGGTTGGGGGCAGGGAGAGGGCCACAGGTCTAGATTTGATTGTGCTAACGTAATTTTTGAGGAAATGCACAGAGCTTCCAATAACTTGGCAAAAAAATAGTATTTATTTCTTAAAGGTTTTAACGTTCTGTCATTTCTTCTCTATCCAGCCAAAACCAAGAAAACAAGTGACGGTAGCAGTGAGTAAAAAGAGAGAGTGGAGTGAAGAGAAGATGGGAAAGGAGACAGAGCAGGGACAGAACAGCTATTAAAAACACAAACACGTTAATTATTGAACTTTATATACCACGTTTTAAGCGTAGAGATAATTGATTTTCTTTTCTGTAATTTTTTTATTAATTTTTTTTATTTATTTCTGTATGTGTATGAATGTACTGTCTGCATGCAAGTCTGTGCACCCGTGTCGTGCAACGCCGCGGAGGTCAGAAGAGGGTCTCAGATTCCCCTGGAACTGGAGTTCTCCTGGAATTGGAGCTTCAGACGGTTCTCAGCCGCCATGTGGGTGCTGGGGATCGAACCCGGGTCCTCTGTAAGAGCGGTGGGCGCTCTTAACCGCTAGGCCATCTCTCCAGCCCCAAGAGATCATTTATTTTTAAGCAAGACAGAAAACACCCTTAAAACCCACAGAAGCCTTATAATTATTTGATGAACACTGTTTCATTTAAAGGAATTCCCATCAGCACACATCCAAGAGAACTCTATTAATATTTGCCTCAGATTTTGTATACGGCCCACGATTGCTGTTCTATTGCAGAGTAGGTAAACATGGTTGACGATAATGCATTTTGCATCTCAAAAGAGAACATGCAAAATGCACTCACCTTAATTAAGAAGTTTAAGGAAATGGATGTGCTAGTTACTCTGAAGTGACCATTTTGATGTATATGTATGGGATTAAATCCCTAATAAGCAAACAGGGTCACCAAGAAGTAATAAAGATGGCATACTTCTGCCTTCTCCTTGGTCTCTGGCAGGAAAGCCTCAGTTTTTAACTTCAACAAGGCCCCTTCAACTGACCTTCTTAGAGATGTGACCTATCAACCATTTTCTTCTTTGTTTAAATCGACCAATCCAAAATTACAGGAGGGGAAACCCTAAAAACCCAGGCCTTTCTGAAGGGACATTGGATTCTTGGTTTCTGAGTTCCCTCTCCAAATGTGGAGTGAGTATATGTATGTATGTATGTGTGTATGTATGTATAGTTCTTTACATATAAGGATAAGATTCTTCATCTTTCAATAAAAGTCTGGGAGCAGAAAGAGGAGGAGAATAATTGAGAATAACAGATCTTCCAGGCCTGGTAGCAAACACCTTTAATCCCAGCATTCAGAGGCAGAGGGAGGCAAATCTCTGTGAGTTTAAAGCCAGCCTGATCTACATAGCAAGTTTCAAGTCAGTCTCAAAAAAATATTAACTCAAATCTGGGTATTATGACTGAAGCATGCTTATTCGGTTTATCAATGAGAAACTTGATTTTGATATTTTCTCTCCAGTCTGAACATTCTATGTTCCATGCCACATACTGCTTAGACTCAATTTTCTTTCAAAGTCCTATGGCATACCAGTACAATTACATGCATCCCAAATACAATCCTGTTTTGCCAAAATGCTGTAAAGATTGCAAACACTGCTCATTTTACCCCCATCCTGAAGAATCAAATGTCTATTTGCCTATTAAGGGCTCTAAAAAATACTGCTACAGGGGCTGGAGAGATAGCCTAGTGGTTAAGAGCACCGACTGCTCTTGTGGCAGACCCGGGTTCGATCCCCAGCACCCACATGGCGGCTGAGAACCATCTGTAACTCCAATTCCAGGAGAACTCCAGTTCCAGGGGAATCCGAGTCCCTCTTCTGACCTCCGCGGCATTGCACGACACGGGTGCACAAACCTACATGCAGACAGTACACTCATACACATAAAAAATAAATAAATAAAATACTGCTACGAAATAGCAGTAAATTATTTAACTTTCTTATGGATATGCTTTTTCCTGTATAACCCTGTTAACGCCCCATAGTATTAGTGTTTAGAAGATAACCCAATATTAGATAGGAGTATATAATCTTTAACACCCATGCACTGTCTCTAAGTTATGAATGTTAGTGGAATATTTTTTGTTTTGGGGGGCTTTTTGGTTTTGGGGGTTGGTTTGTTTGTTTTTTGTTTTGTTTACATTTTTTGCCAACGTTGTGTTAGTGGAATATTTTATACCAACTCTCAGGAGAGCCCATATATAACTAATTGTTCTGTTTCATGATTCTCTTTCATTACCTGTCATTTTCCACAGGACACACTTTGTCCTATTCACATTTAAAATCACTATCAAAGTATCTGGAATTTGTTACTTACAATAAGTTTTTCTCAAATTAATTAATAACTGAGAACAATTTATTTGTTTCATTGGAGTGAATAAAGTACCAAAGTACCCAACTATTCTGATTTTCTCAGGATTTGGAGGTTTCCTGGGACTTGTGACTATTTTTTCAAAGCCATTTTTTATTGAAGCTCTTTGCATTTCATACAAAAATTTAAATCAAATCTAGACCCATGCCCGGAACTTGTAACTTTTACTGCTAAAACCAGAAAGCTCAACAAACTGACATGAATTGTTCCTGTTGGGTAGTGTCTGGTTTTGTTTTTAGTTATACTATTTATTCACACTGTCTTTGTGTCCAGAACACAAAATACTGCCCACAAATTATTTTGTTTACTACAACAATCCCAAACAAGAGGTATTTTTTTTAAGATTTTGGTTTTAAGTGTGTGCGTGTGTGTGTGTGTGTGTGTGTGTGTGTGTGTGTAGAAGTGTCCACCATAGAGGCCAGAAGATGATGTCAGACACATGAGCAGGAATTACAGGCAACTGTGAGTTGCCTAACCTGGGTGCCCTTTGCAGGAGCAGCAAGCACTCAACCACTGAGCCATCTCTCTAGCCCCTAAAAAAATCATACAACTATATAAGTTACCACTGTGTTAGGATCATAGATAGCCCTAGTCTCTTCGCACAGTCTCAAGCTTTTCTCTGCTATGAAACTGTGTTCACACGTGTAAAATCTAAAATCATTAATAATGCTAAAATTAAAATTTTCAGGGAATTGTAGGAAGTACAAAATGTGAAAGGTGATTAAACCTTGAGGTATTCTGAAAGTATTTTAGGTAGTTTTTCACTCTGTCTTAACTTAGAAGATTGGTCAGCCCTCTGTTTCCAACCAATCATAATTAAATGGAAAATGATGTGGAAAAAAATTACATCTGAAGGCTGGAGAGATGGCTCAGTAGTTAAGAACCCAAGCTGCTCAGTTCCCAGCACCCACACATGGCAGCTGACAACCATCCCTAACTCCAGTCCCAGAAGATCTGATGCACTCTTCTGGCCTCTGCAGGTACTGCATCACATGAGTGCACTTACATCATCCAAAGCACTGATACATATAAAGTAAAATGACATCATGAACTTTGCAGGTAAATGGATTGAACTTGAAGCCATTATGCTAAGTGAAGTAACACAGTCCCAGAAAAAAAAAGGCGAATGGTTTCCCTCATTTGTGGATGCTAACATCCCCAGTTGGCAGGCAAACTGAGAAACTTTATTATTATATTTCTTTGTATCTGAAAGCAACTGTGCTATTATAATGTGAATCTCTTAATGGGCTCTAGAAGTGACCTACCACTTGTAGTCACACATTGTAATTACCATATATGGGTGGAAGATATGTATTCATATTCTAAAAAAGAAAATAAAGCTATACTTCTTTTTACCTGAATGTGACTTTACTGTTAAAATGTGAATCTCTAAATGTATTTTGGAATTAACCTATAGTTTATTTTCAGATTTTATAATTTTGTGTATATGTGCATATTTTGGAATAATATAAAATTAAAGGGAACAAAAAAAGAGAGAAACCTATTCAAAGAACTGACCAAAATAGTAAACTTCTGCATAAAAAAAGTTATAAAGGAGTGAGAATAAGATGCAAGACAGGACTCAACATGTATGATGACAGAATACATAATATCTGGAGGGGGGCATGGATGGGGGAATGAGTCTAAATTTGATTAAGAAATATTGTATGAAATGTGCTCAATAAAAATTAACTTATAATAAATAAATAAATTTTTAAGAAAATAATTACATCTGAAGAGGGTTAGAGAATCTTCAGCAAAAAAATATTTGTGAAACATGCCCAGCCCTGCATAAATGAACTCACAGCAGCTCGACTACATGCCTACTGCCTACAACATACACAAGATCAAACCAGCCAAATGCAGCACGGGTCGGGGAGGAGCTCATGAAATCCCACCTCTAGCTGAGGTGTTACTGGTAATTTACGGCTGCAGAGAGAGGAACAGTCAAATTTCTTCAGAGATGCTGCCCCTAAAAGGCTACCCATGCTCCAGAAGTCAGTCTTTCACCCATCCACATGCAAGCAGCACTAAGTGGAGTCTGAGAATTTTTTTTAAGGGGTACATGGGTCCAAATGGAGGACAAGGCCACTCGGCAGGTCTAGTCTGAAATTCTAGTGTTGAAGACTAATGCCACACCAGACCCCGAGACCAAGAATTGTGGGTGCAGAAACTAAAGATGGATGATCAGTCTCTTATCGAGTATGTGTCAGACAAGAAAAATAAAGTCTGAGATTGGTTCCAACTGGAATCCACCAAGGAAGGGACTCAGTGGTTTGGAAAATGCTAGTACATGCATGACCTCACGAATATGGCCTAGCGGTTAAGAGCGCCGACCGCTCTTGCAGAGGACCCGGGTTCGATCCCCAGCACCCACATGGCGGCCGAGAGCCGTCTGAAACTCCAATTCCAGGAGAACTCCAGTTCCAGGGGAGTCCAACGCCCTCTTCTGACCTCCGTGGCATTGCACGTCACGGGTACACAGACTTGCATGCAGACAATACATTCATACACATACGGAAATAAATAAAAATTAAAAAAAAAAAAACAAATATGAGTCTAACATCGGATTCAGTATTCCTACCACATAGCCCACTACTGCTCCGGAGACTGCAGTCCCTGAGCAGGATAGCGAGACAGCAAAGAGGAAGCGGGATGGGGAGGGGAGATACGCCTGACTGATCATTTCAAGCCTTTGTGGACCAGGAATGTGAACAAGTTTGGGCTAGCTCATCTCACGGCCCTGGGTTGGGTCCTCAGCTGGCAGTGAAAGTCCCTGATCTGATTCAGAACAGTGTGATCCAACACAAAGAGAAACTGCAATAAAGGATCGAGCAAAGCCACTGAGGCAGGACAGAGGGGCTTTTAATAGACTGTCTCCCCATTTTCTAGGGCATCACTATTACTACTCATGATCCCTTCTCCCTACACCCATTCAGCTCTGTTTATGAAGTAGCTTTGGCAGGCATTCCTGGAGGAAAAAAGACCAACAATACGGTAATGTCACAATTTCTAAATTAAGCTGTACAGGGAGTGAAAAGTCTTGGCTCTTGAAAAACTAAGGGGCAATTAATATCCCCTCACAAGGTACAACCATGAAAGCCTCAATCTTGGAGGAACAGATGGTAAATGATAGTGAGTACACAGCCGTTTGGTTTCTGGACACTAATGAAAGCTGCTTCATGTGGTTTGTTTAAAAAAACAAGTGAAGGCGCGACATGGTGGGGCACACCTTTAATCCCAGCACTCAGGAGACAGAGGCAGGTGGATCTCTGTGAGTTCAAGGCCAGCCTGGACTACAGAGTAAGTTCCTGGCCAGCTGGAACTACAGGGAGACCCTGTTTCTTTTTTTTTTTTTTTTTTTTTTTTTTTTTTGAGACAGGGTCTCCCTATAGCCCCAGCTGGCCTGAACTCACTCTCTAGACCAGGCTGGACTTGAACTCACAGAGGTCTGCCTGCTTCTGCCTCCCGAGTACTGGGATTAAAGGCATGCACCACCACGCCCAGCCTAAAATGGTTCTTAGCTGCCATGTGGGTGCTGGGAATCGAACTTGGATCCTCTGCAAGAGCAGTCAGTGCTCTTAACCACTGAGCCATCTCTCCAGCCCGAGACCCTATTTCAAAAGGACAAAAAAAAGTGAAGTTGGGAGGGATAGCAAGGGGAGAGACAACATAGCAATTATCCAGATTTCTATTCTGCCCATTTCTCATCTCTCCTCTCCTCCCCTCCCCACAGGTATGATTTTTGTCTCCATTCCACTGATAATGAATTTAAGACAAAAGTGCTCATCCAGGCAGTAAGGCCTTCATCCTTCACTGCCTCACTCTCCTGCCTTCACAGATTACTTCTACTGCTACAACAAGGAGTCTAAAATCAGGCAGTTCATCTTTAAAAACAAGAGCTCAGTTGTTGGCACATAAAATAACGTGGGCAAGCATAACCTACTCCCTGCTGCGTGAGATAGAAGAGAGAAAACTGAAAAAAGCCATCATGTTAGCATTTATCCAAGAAAGCGAGTGAATTTTAACATGTGATTTTAATGTTGTATATACACCAAGCAAGCTGGCAGTTATTTTTAGCCCTAAGTTTTGAAATACAGTCACATGGGCAGGTGGTCTACACTACACAGTCTTATATGTAGAGAGGAGATTTGCAAGCTAAGTGAGAATGCCACCCACCAGCTATGTTTGGACAAGGTAGCCAGAGTCTGTGGATTGTGGGCCTGGTGAGGAGGAGAGCCAGCTTCAGTGGGAGATAAGGACCCTGGACTCTAGAGTCAAGGCATTTGCTTTAGCTGTGTGATACCAGGAAAGCCATACAAGCTTTTATCATTGTTAATGTTTGGGTTTCTCCATCTGAAAACCAGAAGGCAGGGAGGTTGGGATGCCATAGAAGGGTTGCAGAGCCAGCTGAAGCATGGATTGGGATCTCTGCCATTAAACACTGGTATATATTTGAGCCTCAGTGTCATCATCTGCAAAATGGGAAACTTGCTTCATAGATCACAGGGGCATAATTCACTAGAAGTTAATGACAGTTCTCTAGCTGTTTGGTCTTCAGTAAGTGACTTCAAATCTGAGCTTTCATTTTATTATAACTATAAAATTAGGATGACACTGATAAGGCCAAAGTGAGGCACAGTAAAACTAAAAGTGCCAGCCAGAGTCTCTAAGAAATGACTATGTTAGGCCACTAACCTTGAGGCCACTGTTATCTGTTTACTTCAAATACACAAGTCTGAATATTTAGAATTTCTTTTTTATTTATTTATATTTTGAGAATTTTGGCACTGGAGAGATGGCTCTGTGGTTACCAGCCCTGAATGCTCTTGCAGAGTACCCGAGTTCTAGTCCCAGCATCACAAGACAGCTAACAATGATCTGTAACTCCAGTTACAGGGGATCTGATGCCCTCTTCTGACTTCTGCAGGCATTGCACACATGAGTGCACTTACATACATGCAGGCAAAATACTCACACACATAAAATAAAATAATTGTTCTGTGGTTTATAGTTTTAGAATTGCATACATGTATAGAAAGTGTTTTAATCAATCCACCCCACACACCCTCCCCTCTAAATCCTCTGGGACCCTATCACCACTCCCACTCTCAACTTATTGTACCCTTTCTTTAATGCCTGAGTCCACTTAAGTGTTCCCAGTATATGCATCAGGGGACCATATCCCCCCACAAAAAAAAACCTGCACCCTCCCTCCCCCAGTAGACATCAGTTGCCAAAAGCTCCTCAGCTAAGGCCAGGACTTTATGAACCCATCCTCCATCCATTGTGGAATGGAGGCTGGCTTGAACATGAGCAGGTCTTCTATATTTACCTTACTACACATAGTTTTAAATTAGTGTAGCTCTCAACCCTCATCGGAGAAACTTCTTTTTCAGTAAATGTGTAGCATCTCATCTCCAAGGTGATTGGTAGCACAAATCACAAACCTGAAGGAGATAAAGCAATAGTGTGTAGACACCAGACATTCTCAAAGAGTGGATGGGGAGACCTGATAGATAACCTGACTGGGACACCAAGACAGAGGTCTCAAGTGGATCACCAGGGATGGTTCTTAGATACAGCATCTGTGAGGGACAGGGGTGAAAATAGTAGAGGAAATAGCCGGGCTGAGATGCAGTTGCAACAAAAACCTCAGGCAATCTTACCTGGAGCTCAGGATCTTGAGTGACCCTCAGGAGCTATTTCAAGAAAACTGGACAGGGGCTGGGGAGATGGCTCAGCGGTTAGGGACACTGACTGCTCTCGAAAGAGGACCCGGGTTCGAATCCCAGCACCCACATGGCGGCTAAGAACCTTCTTTAAGCTGGGTGTGATGGCGCATGCCATTAAAAAAAAAAAAAAAGGAGGGCTGGAGAGATGGCTTAGCGGTTAAGAGCGCCGACTGCTCTTACAGAGGACCCGGGTTCGATCCCCAGTACCCACGTGGGGGCTGAGAACTGTCTGTAACTCCAATTCCAGGAGAACTCCAGTTCCAGGGGAATCCGACACCCTCTTCTGACCTCCGAGGCATTGCATGACACGGGTGCACAAACCTGCATGCAGACAGTACATTCATACACATACAGAAATAAATAAAATTTAAAAAAAATCTTTATAAAAAAAAGGAAACTGGACAAAGGGCCAGCCATGCCTGGGCAAGTTTCAGTGAACAGTATTGGATGCCCGTCACGTGGAGGGCTTTCAGCTGGATATTAGATAAGAGCGGCTCACCTTGGCATCCACTGTAAGAAATACTGTTATGGACAACACCAACTTAGAACTTAAGAGGGATGTGGAGAGCAGCTAAGTAGTGACCTAAAAAGCAGAGGCTGCAACATACTACTTTCTAGACCTGACTTGTCTCCATCTTTGGCCAGCCCCACATACTACTCAGATATAAAATGCCCAACGTCTGAAATAGAGAATCAGTAATGTGCTTACAAAGATGCAGGCGATTCCAGGAAGAAGCAAAGGGAATAGGTGCTCACAAACCCGAAACAGGTAGTGGCTGCTGCCCAGAGAAGCTGTGGTCTGGGGAAGGGGGTGCATGCAGAAGAATACATCTGCTTCCTCAACAGGATTTTTGGAAGCCACTTGGAAGGGGTTGTATGCAGGAGAATACACCTGCTTCCTCAATAGGACTCTTGGAAGCCACTTGGAAGGGGTTGCATGCAGAAGAATACACCTGCTTCCTCAATAGGACTTTTGGAAGCCACTTGGAAGGGGTTGCATGCAGGAGAATACACCTGCTTCCTCAATAGGACTTTTGGAAGCCACTTCCCTTCCTGGGCCTCAACTTTCTTGTCAGTAATGTGCTATGGTGAACAGCAATAACCCAAAGGTCTCTTTCATCCTGTTTACCAGTAAATTCAGACCTGTATTCTCACCTTACTCAGGCAAACATGGTTACAGAATGGATGCCTTGGCAATTGCTTCATTTTCTGCTAAGTTTTGTAGCAATGCTTCCTATGCACTATTCGCTTTCTACTGGTTTTTCACCTGCAATGGGAAGACTTATCTTGTATTCTTGAGAGCTGACTTAGCTCTATCCTGTAACATTTCACATTTCTTTTCTATTGTGTTCCGTTTCATGAAGTCAGCAACTTACCTCTCGCTCACAATAGACTCCTTGGAAAAGTAACTCTCACATGCTAGAGGTACCAGGGATTTTTTATTGCACAGACCACTAGGGTTAACTCAAAAAATAATAGGAGATAACTGAAAGGACAGGAAGTGGTTCACCAAATCAAAGGAAAATGAGCAAAAGTCTAGACCTAATCTCATTTTAGAGGGCTAAGGAACAGTAGTCAGGAGGTTTCTTGTCTGTAATGATCCAACCAGAATCCTATAGCTGGAGGAAATGAACTTCAAACCTTCATGCTGTCTTTGAATTGTTTGCTTATGATTCAGAAAGGGAGGAGAGCTTTCACTGGCTTATGTAAGGACTCATGCCTGCGTATCTGTGAATGTCCATGTATTTCCCTTCTAGGAATTGACTCAAAGCAAAAGGAAAGAAAAGTATCTCCTTGCCTCAGTTGACATAGACTTGGGGGACACCTGTTCTCCTCCCACCATCTTAATGAAGAAGGGATCATTCTCTATGGGAATCATGGGGTAAACAGATTATATATAGAACAATGACCAAGGCCCCCTATACCATATCCCTAGATAACATTTGAGGTGGGTACATGCTTGCACATAAATTGCCGAGAAGTTTCCCTTCAGGAAGCAAGTGACACAAGATGAATAAGCAAAACTATTCTGAATATTCTCTCACCACAATTGGGATTCTGCTCTTAGCTCTGCTAGCTACCTGTTTACTATGTGTATTTTTCTTGGGGTGAGTATATCGTTTGGGTTTGAAAACCTTAATCTGTAAGATGATGTCCACTGTAGTGGGCTACCAGCATACTATTACAAACTTTTTTTTCCCATTACTTATCTCTGCAAATATTATGTAACACTTATCTGCATAGCTCCTTCCCATTTTTCTGTTTCTTTCATATTCATAACAAATGTTGTCTTTTTAAATTGTCACCCTGGGATCCATAATCCATCTATTTACCATTTTATAGCTATCTTTATTTTTGCCTATCAATCTTACACATGCTTAAAATTGATTACTTCTGAATATGTGTTATTTTATTTTATACTATAAACCTTTTATTCCTCCCACCCTCATGTCCTCTTTTTATACCAGTGACTACTAATTCCTATAGGAAAGTGACTCTCCTCCCATCAGCCATCAGTTGCCAATAGCTCTTCAGCTAGACGTGGGGCCTCTGTTGCCTTTCCTCCATCCATGCTGATGCTTTTAAATGGCTTGATCTTGTGTGGGTCTTGTGTAGGCGACTACAGCTATTGTGAGTTCATGTGTGCCATGGCCATGTGATGTCCAGAGGAAAGCATTGCACAGCACTCCTCCCCAGCAGCTCTTCCATCTTTCTGGATGCAAGTATGTAATTTATTGTGAGCACCTTCCCTCCCATGCCATGCTAACCTTCCTCATTCCTTTCTGCTTCTTTTAGCGCCCCTCTCTTCCCCCTAGAGACAGCTAATAATATGAAACTATAAACTTCATGAATATAGGGACTCTGTGGGATATAGCTTTTGTTTTGTTTTTGTTATTTTTGAGACAAGGCCTCCTTGCAGACCCAGCTGCCCTGGAACTCACTTTGTAGACCAGGCTAGCCTTGAACTCACAGAGATCCACCTGCCTCTGCCTCCCAAGTGCTGGGATAAAAGGAGTGTGCCACCATGCCTGGCTTAGGTTATAACTTTATAAACATTTGAACTCTGAAAAAAAAATATATATATATACATATATGTGTGTGTGTGTACAGCAGAAATTTATCTAAACTCTTCAAATACAGGAGTTATGCTTGATTTACTATCTTAAGGTTTTACCATGATAGATGTGTTTATACACATAAATATTTGAAATATTCATATATAGAAAATATACACCATAAACTGACATATAAACCCATTAATTACAGGACTTATGTTTGATTTGCTGTCTTAAGATTTTTCCTGTGATATATGTGTGCATGCACACATAAATATATATGAAATATATATGCACACAGCAATATCCGGTATAACAAAAGTTGCATAAAATAACAGTTCAACAGAAGTTTAACAGCAGTTTCCAAACGAACATCTGCATACCCACCACTAAAGTCCAGAACAAGACAAAAACTTCCCTATGTCTATTTCCATTCCTTCTGATCAGGTTCATTTGTGAATTGCTTTATCTGTACACGTACAAATAATAATAATAATAATAATAATAATAATAAGTAATGAAATTTTGAAAAGGAAAGCAAAGGTGGCTGAATATCATCAGTAATCAAATTAAGATAATAAAAAGCACTCTACTCCAAAGCTGTGAGAGAGGCAGTCACTCTTGTTTAATATTGTTACACCAGGGGGCTGAAGAGATGGCTCAGCAGTTAACACCACTAGCTGCTCTTGCAGAGGACCTGGGTTCAATTCCCAGCACCTGCATGGTGGCTAACAACTGCCCTTAACTCTAGTTCTAGGGAACTCTGACTTCCATAGGCATTGCACAACATGGGTGCGCTTACACACATGTAGGCAATACATTTATACACATTAAACAAAAAATAAAATATTTTAAATGAAAATTAAAAGCAGGGTACCAGGTAGGGATACCAGTCTCTAGGGGATAGACCCACAACCAAGATCACTTGGGGACACAAATTTATACATTTGAGGATTCCACAGGCATTACACAAACAGAGGGTTTGAGGTTGGGAAGGCAATGGGGGATGAACCTAGGAAAGACATTTGAATATAATTGAAATACAATGTGTGAAATTCTCAAAGAATCAATAAAAATACATATTTTTGGTCTTTTTGAGATAGGGTCTCCCTGTAGCCCCAGCTGTCCCGGAACTCACTTTGTAGACCAGGCTGGCCTTGAACTCACAGAGATCCACCTGCCTCTGCTTCCCAACTGCTGAGATTATATGCTTGCACCACCATGCCCAGCTTTTTTTTTTTTTAATTTTTATTTATTTATTTATTTTTATGTGTATGAATGTATTGTCTGCATGCAGGTCTGCGCACCCGTGTCGTGCGATGCCGCGGAGGTCAGAAGACGGTCTCGGATTCCCCTGGAACTGGAGTTCTCCTGGAACCGGAGTCACAGACGGTTCTTAGCCGCCATGTGGGTGCTGGGGATCGAACCCGGGTCCTCTGCAAGAGCGGTCGTCGCTCTTAACCGCTAGGCCATCCCTCCAGCCCCATGCCCAGCTTTTAAAGACATTATGTTTTCACCAAATTGGCAAAATTCAAAAGTCTGATGATAATAAACATTGAGAGTATAAATTATTCTAACCACTTTAGAAAATAGTATTACAGTAAAGATCCACTTTCAGATATAAATACCCTACAAAATTCATAGTATCATATGTAGCTTGACCAAAATGTTCACATTAGCAAAGCTCATCATTACACCAAATTGGAAATATACCAAATAAATGCATGCTAACAGTATATTATATGTTTTTATTGAACTGTTTTTCTTCTACTTATTGATTTACATTAAGTACTTAAAATATGTGGACTTCACAGATAGCTCAAGCATAGAACAATTCCTTATGTAGCATGTCCAAGGCCCTAGGTTGAATTCTAGTACCATAAGAATTAGCTAATTAATTACTGCATATATACATATGTATACACACATGAGCATGCACATACTTCTCTCTTCACTTCCACATTTGTGTACATAAAGAAATATACTTAGAAGCTTGGCTGTGTTATGTACAATAATAATTTTAATATTTAGATCATGAACTATAATTTTTCATAGAGCTCTGTATGCCTTCGGCATGAGGAAAGTTCTTCCCTAGATTGAGCAGAGAAAGAGATTGAGAAGACATGGAAGACAAAGAGAAGGAGGAGAAAGGATATGAAAATAGAAAGGGGGGAGCAAAAGTCAGAATGTGAACTGGAATAAGCTGAGCTAAGTCTAAAAGGCACTCAATATTTTGAGGTAGAGTCTTCTCAACTAAATCCAGACTTTTCAGCTCTGTAACTCTCAAAAGTCACTGAGGAGGACTCTGTTATGGGGTGGATCCTGGACTTTAGAGGCTGTTCATCCCTCTGTTTTGGTGTATGGGCCTGCTGAAGAATGAGGAGGCAGGAAAATATACAAGGCAGGTGCGGGGTACCAGACCTCAGAGTCGGAACCTCCTGATGTTTCCAGGTGACACTACCATGTAACAGGGATGTCTTTTCCTAGACATTGGCCTCCTGATTTGAAACTCTCTCTATTCTAGTTTTGATTTCAACTGCTGGGACAAAACATTCTGACCAAAATCAACTTGGGGAGGAAAGAGTTTATTCAGCTCACATCACCCAGGTGACAGTTCATCACTGAGGATGCCCAACACAAGAACTCAGGGAAGGAACCTGGAGGTAGGAACTGAAGCACAGGCCATGGAGGAATGCTTCTTACTGGCTAGCTCCCCTGGCCCATGCCCAATCTGCTTTCTTATATAATACACAATGGTCTGGGCCTTCCCACATCATTAGACAATCAAGACAATACTCCACAGATGTGGCCTCAGGCCAGTCCAAATAAAGGCAATTCCTCAATTGAGGCAATTTCCAGTTGAGGCTCCCTCAACCCAGGTGTTTCAAGTTGACACTAAAGCTATCCACATATCCCCTTTGCGCCTTTCTTCACAAAAACCATGTCATATCAAACACCATGTCATATCCTTCTCAGAGAGAGGCTTCCCTGTACAAAATATCAAAACTAATTTTTAAGCTTTACTGACACAGCTCAAATGCTGTGAGATGCCCAACCCTAAGTGACACATCTACAGTGGAACCTCTTTACCTAAGGCTCACAGAACATAGTGGAACAGGAAGTAGAAGGAACACTGATGCATCCCTCAACTCTCACAAGCAAAGCTTCCTCATACAATGGAGGCCAATTAACACAGAAGGCCACAACTGGCCAAAGTGTAGAGAACAAGAGGCTGGAGAGTGCGTGTCCCTGGATAGGGCTCATATGAAACGTCACCAACCCAGGGCTCAGGGACCATTGCAGAGAGGGGGTAGAAAGATTGTAAGAACCAGGGGGTGGCGTATGACCTTAAGGAAACGGAATTTTCCAGGCTTCTGGGAACCTGCTCACATGATCTTTTCAGCAATGGTGTAACCATGCACAGAACTCATGTAAATTTAATTAGAAAAAAAAAATAAATAAAGCATAGTACTTGGGAAACGGGCAGGAGGGACCAACCTTAGGCGAGGAACTATTGGCAAGTGATCACTGCTGGGTAAGGAAGAATTGATCTTTAAGAGAGTGATGATAGATAGGCTGAACTTACACTGAGGAATATCTGTGGTAATGAACTTGACTCAATAGACCTTAACATATATGACAGAATGCATGAAATCCATTGCGGGAGCTGTGGGATATGCAGACAGGGAGGGGATCTAAATATGCCTGGGATGTGTAATGTGAAGTACAGAAAAGTTTGATGAAACATTTCTTTCTTTTTATAGTTTATATTTAAAATAAAAATATATATTTGATTTGAGAAAATTGTTTTGAGATTTTGGAGTTGTGAACCACATACATTATATCTTTGTGACTTACGTTATATCTATAAACATCATTAACAGCTGACTTGTTAGACACAGAATTAGTCACTACTTCCTTCCCCCCCACATACACACATTTGTTCACACCATTTAGCACACAGAACCAGATCTGAAGGTGGGCTAGCTCTGTGTGTTATTGTGAAGTTCCTATCTTAAGAAGCAAATTTCTAGGCAAGTTTTTTTTTTTTGATAGCATCTAAATTCAAAATATCAGAATGCAACAGGAAACCAGAGGTTAGTGGGGTTGTTGAAAAAAAATCTAAAAGCAGAGAATCTCTAGAAAGCTATTGTGTGTATTCATAATACAATTGCTGAACTTAAGGCAGCCGGGAAATCCAATCATTTAATTCAGCAGATAAGAATCTCCTTTCATAACCCTTGGAGTAATTGTATGCTTTCTCTAAACCTTCTGTAAGCACTGGTAAATATGTTAGACAGAAACCAAAAGTGGAGAATGAAGGGCAGGCTCTCTAAAGAAAAGTATGTTTTTTCATGTTAAAATTTAAACTATTCATCTACCAAAACTTGCACAATTCTATGTCCATGTAATTTTATTGTTTTCTATGAGTTATCTCAGCACTTCAGTAGAAGGAGATGGAGCAGAGGTGCACATTGGTAAGAAAGTGGGAAAATGAACAGAGACAGAAGGGTAGGTGTTGAGATTTAATCCTAAGTCACCTGACTGTCTAAGCCCTACCCATAAGACACACCTATCTGAAACATTCATTGAAAGAAGTAGAAAACGACATGTTAATTAGAAAAATTGAATAGGAACATAGAAACGTAACTACCCTTATTTTATCATTACACATTGTATAAACTTATGAATAATCTGTATCCATAAACATGTATCATTAAAACAATCATTAATAATAAAAGAAACTTTAGCTTTATAAAACACGGACCAAAGAAATGAAGGAATAGTAATGAGCATCCTAGCTGGCTGGAACCTAAAAATGGCAGGGCTGGGGAGATGGATCAATGAATAAAATGCTTTTCATATAAGCACGAAGTCCTGATCTCAGATACCCGGCACCCATGTAAAAGCTAGACATTGCAGTCCATGCCTGTAACTCCAACATTTGGGTGAGGTAGATGCTAAGGGCCACTGGCCAATCAGTCTAGCCAATTGGTGAGTGTGTGAACAGCTTCCTTTGTCAACTTGACACACCTGGGAAGACAAAACCTCAGTTGGGGAATTTCATCTACTGGCTGGGCCATGAACATGTCTGAGAGGCATTTGCTTGATTGTTGGGCTCAGCCCACTGCGGGCGGTGCCACCCCTGGGCAGGTGGCCCTGTGATGTATAAGAAAGCAGGCCAGAAAAGCAAGCCAGTAAACCCCATTCCTCCACAGTCTGTGCTTCAATTCATGCTTCTAGGTTCCTGCCATGTTTAAGTTCTTACCTTAGATTCCCTAAGTGTAGGAAGCTTTCTTTTTATGCCAAACCGGACCACGCGGCCCTGCTAAGGGGAAGAAGAACACAGTGCCCACTTTCGGACACTGTGGGGAGCTGACCCCTCAGCGCAGAGGCCAGCCAGCTACTTCCTGTAGCCCAGCCTGAGTGGTACTTCCAACTCAGGCCCTTAGACCCACGAGACTCGTGTTCCACTCTTGGCCATGGCTTCCCACCTGCCCAGAGACTACTGAACCCTGGACAGGAATTTCAGGCTGATGGCCGATGGCCTATCTTCAGCCTATGTCTACTCACAGCACCAGCTATCCAGATTGGTGGTCCATAAGAGGACTTTTTTCCAACCCACTGGCCACTGGAACGAAATGCAGGCCTACCTTGGCCTGTATGTGCACAATAATTAATAAAAATAACAGCCAGGAATTCCGTGATGATGTTACTATGAAATTCAAATTTAATCCTTGCTACAGCTTGCTTTTATAAGCCAAATGACATCAGTTCCCAGAGCCAATCATAGCCCCCCCCAACTCTGTGCCACTGCACACCATTGCCCCACCCAGCATTACTCAGCTAGACCAAGTTGTTTGCTCCTCCCTGGGGCGGGGTCAGACCCTTGGCCATGCAGTGCCCTGAGGCATGCTAGCTGAAAGCTAGCCTGCAATTCAAACTGGATCTTCCTACACCTCAGTGACAGACTGTCATTTAGAAAAACTAAACCTTTTCCTCCCCAAGGTTGCTTTGGACTTGGTCAATGTTTAATCATAGTATTAAAAAGTAACCAGGACAGTTAGCTGTACATTCAGTGAGAGACCCTGTCCCAGAAATAAATAAGATGGGAAGCAATAGACAAAGTCCACATCTGGCATTCACACGTACGCCATAAGAGAGTTTACCCAGATACATATGTACACACATGGTACACCACACACACATATAAACACACACTAAATAAATAATAAAAAGCAAAATAAATAAAATAATAGAAATGAAGGTGTGATCCTTATACTAAATTTAATCATGAATGGATTTTTTTTCTTGCAGGTAAAAGCAGGGCAAGAAAATTTATCATATTCCACTGTATGCTTTTGATATTCCAGTTTAAGCCACATCGAGAAACTAGTACAAAAAGTATCTAAATGTCCTGTGCTATGTTCCTCAATAGAAAATCATCCTCCTGGATGAACATTTCCAATTTACAGGTTCTCCTAGTGCAGAAAAAAAAAAAAACACTGTTCTTGGGGAGAAGAGAACTGAAAGAAATCCTTCAGACTTCAAAAGTGATGACAGCATTGGCTTAAGAGAAGGTTTACCTCTCATTTATTTGCTTACTTCCCACTCACACCAAAAGACTGAGAGTAAAGTTTATAGAATATTTTCCCGAGAGCACTTTTCGCTTCTTTATTCCTCAGACTGTAGATCAAAGGATTCAGCATGGGAATCACTACAGTGTAGAAGACAGATGCTATTTTGTCTGTGTCTATGGACTGACCAGAGCCGGGCTGCAGGTACATGAAGATGATCGTGCTGTAAAAGATGGACACTGCAGTGAGGTGAGAAGCACAGGTGGAGATGGCCTTCTTCCATCCCTCGGAAGACGGCATGTTTTAAATGGCAATGTATATAAAGAGGTAAGAGATGAGAATGATCAAAAGGGTAAAAAAGACATTGAAGCCCACAACAAAAAAGACAACCAACTTGCTGATGTGTGTGCTGGAGCATGCCAAAGCCAAGAGTGGGGGAATATCACAGAAAAAGAGGTTGATTTTGTTAGAATCACAGAAAGACAGTCTGAAGGTGTCTGCTGCATGGATTGATGCATTGAGGAAGCCACAAACATAGGAGCTGGTGGTCAGCACTGTACACACACTTGCTGTCATGGTGGTGGTATAATGAAGAGGCCTACATACTGCTGCATGGCAGTCATAAGCCATGGACGCCAGGAGGTAGCACTCAACAGTAGCAAAACCCACAAAGAAGAATAACTGGGCTGCACATACACTGTAAGAGATGACCTTTTTCCCAGACTGCAGTGCAGCCACCATCTTGGGAGCCACAGCTGATGAGTAACCCAGATCTACCAAGGAGAGGTTACTCAGGAAGAAGTACATAGGAGTGTGGAGACGGGCATCTAAGTGGATAATGACCATCATCCCTCCATTCCCAGCCAGAGTGATGAGGTAGATGAATAGAAATAGCAGAAGGAGAGGAAGCTGAAGAGTTGGGTCATCTGTCAACCCTAGGAGGATAAATTCTGTTACTTCTGTGCTGTTCTCCATTGAAGTCAAATTGAATTTCACCTGATGATTAAAGAGAATAATCTATGACAGCATAAGGGAAAGTTGTTGATGATATAAGAATGATATAAATGAAAAATGTACCATGTCGGGGCTAGAGGGATGGCCTAGTGGTTAAGAGCGCCGACCGCTCTTGCAGAGGACCTGGGTTCAATCTCCAGCACCCACATGGTGTTGAGAACCGTCTGTAACTCCAATTCCAGGAGAACTCCAGTTCCAGGGGAATCCGACACCCTCTTCTGACCTCCGTGGCATTGCACGACACGGGTGCACAGACCTACATGTAGACAGTACATTCGTACACATAAAAATATAAATAAAAAATATATCTAAAAAAAAATTTTAAGTCTTTAAAAAAAAGTACCGTGTTAGACACACGTTCCACCCTTCCATTTTATTACACTATTTAATCCTTTGGGATAAGGGCTTCATAAGGTGAAGAAGCTAACAATTTAACAGTACTAAGCAAGATTACCTAATTAATAAGAATCAAAGTCAAAATCAATATCGTTGTATTTCTAAATTCAAAGTCCATAGGAATGTAAATTATGATGTGGTTATGTCAGTCGACATAGTTTTTAAGAGTTTCCTTGATTTTTAGTCAAAAAAAGAAAACTGAAAACTAAAGAATATAAGTCCTTCATTTCTTGACTTTGTAATCCTTTAATAATATGATTGTAATAAAGATATCCTGAAATTTTCTATACATATGTAATTAAATAGTATTCATTATGGAAATCAATATAGTTTGCCATCTGCTATATACTGGTCCAAAGGCTCTACTTGAATTTAATACAGTTAACTCCTAGTGCCAACATCTTGAAACTGATTCTATTGTTTTTCTCATTTAACTTTTTTTATTTTATGTGTATGAATGTTTCACCACCATTTATATAAATTCACCCATGTCATGCAATGCCCAGAGAGGACAGAAGAGAGCATCAGATCCTCTGGAACTGGAGTTATGTACATTGTTAGCTGCCTTATGTGAGCTGAGAACCAAACCCTGCCCTCTGCAAAAGCAGCCAGTGCTCTTGACCTCTGAGACTTTATTTTTCCAGCTCCTTGTTTTCCTCTTTTTATACAAGGAAAAGCTGCATAAATAAAAATACTCCACTTAATTTCCAATTTTTATCTTGCCATTATAAACAGTTCTCCATAATTTAAAACACACAGAGCACCTTCCTTCTTAATTCAGCATATTTCTAGTGGTCATATATTTTATGTCTACTCTCTTGATTAAGAGTTAAGTGACTGTTGACCAAAGTCATGTAGAAGTCAGTGTTAGAGATAGAATTAAAACCTTTGTCAATTTCACACTTAATCTCAAGATTTTAAATATAGTGTCTAGTATCTTTGTGAGTTTATTCCCAAAATGCAACACAGGTGGAAGAAGATAAAGCATTCATGGCATATATCTTTAATACATAGGTGTCAATTTCATAGTTATAAGTGTAAGCCTGCGTACTTCTTTCTTTTTGGGGGGAGTCTTTTCGAGACAGGGTCTCCCTGTAGCCCCAGCTGTCCTGGAATTCACTCTGTAGACCAGGCTGGCCTTGAACTCACAAAGATCCACCTGCCTCTGCCTCCCGAGTGCTAGGATTAAAGGTGTGCACCACCACACCTGGCTAAGCCTGTGTATTTCTAAATTTATATGTATATGCAGAAGTCTTTACTCTGGATCTTTGTTACAACTATGTCCTCTTTTCTTTGTACCCTCAAAGTACATGAGTCTCTATTATCACACATTTAGCTAGACAGCCACCCAGCCCCTCAATTTGTTTTAAGTCCCTAGAAACGGTGATGGCATTCATTCTTTCTTGGCTCACCCGCCTACCGTGGCCCCTTGCACAATATAAAATAAATATTTACTGAACTGAATAGAACATCAGTGCCAAGGTATTGAGATAATTTTTCATGCTATTTAATTTCCCCAAAAAACAAGCTATTGTTTTCTTGTCTAACTGGGTCCACATTTCCTGCCAAAAGATTAGCTTGGGCTTATGGTATGAAAGATATTCAGAACAAAGTGTTTGGAAATAGCCAGGCTTGGAGAAAGGTCTGTGTCCCACTTTGGAGCTTGGCCTCGTCCAGTTATATTTCCTCAACTGGGAGCATTTGCTTTTGCAGAGTATATGGAGGCCAAATAAGGAGAGGGAGGAGAAGTAAATTATGAAGAGAAAAGAAAAAGAAACAGGAATTTGAAGAAAAAACACTTCCAGTATGCTGGCCTCCATGTGCTTAGAAAGCAAATACAGCAAGTCTTCTGAGGATTTCCTTTTATAACACAAAGAGAGAAGGACATCCCAGCCAGTCTGTCCTATTTGGATGATCAGGCGTGCAGTGTGGCTGTCACAAGAACTGGTTCAGCCAGCTAGGAATACCTTAATAAGCCACACTTCAGGGATGCTTTTACTAATTCTTCTTGTGCCTCTTTATATTCTTAAAAAACACATTCCTAGCTCCATGTTTTTCAAAGTTTTTTTTTGCATCCAATAACATTCTAACTAATCCTCCACCCAGCAGCATATTCCATTAAATTTTAAGTTTATCCAACCTGTTTTACTTTTTTATTTCATTTTATTTCATTTGACTTCTGACACACTTGTGTGCTCTCTAATTGAGCAGACATGGTCTCCTGTCGTGTACAATAGACAGTGTCCTGATCTTACATATCAGGAATTGAAGTATGTGGTACCATCTAGGTCACATAACTGCTTAATTGCACAATGATACATCTTTCCAGAGCCAGACTTCTCAATGTTAACATTATCACCATGAAGGGCTGCACAAAACTTGGTGCAAAGATGCTATCCTGTATGCTACAAAACATCCACATGTTTCTCTGAGTTCTGTCCACTAGATTCTAGAACACACACAGCCCTTCCAATTCTTTTAACAAATGTGTATCAATGGAAAATCATCCCAAGTATTTCCTCAAGAATATTGTCCCTCTTACACACACATATATGTATATGATGTTCACATCTTCATTCAATAATTGCATGGTTGATGAATAAAGATGATATAGATAATACAGATATGAAGAAACTAAGGCATATGAAATAACAGGTTCCAGGTCAAATGCTCTAATGAGATGCTTCTGCATATTGGTGGAGGGAGCCCAGGAAAGGGTAGGAGGTTGCTAACTACTGTAGCTCCTTCATGAGGGGCTATAAACCACCCCACATCATAAACAAAACTCTTTTTTTTTTTTTTGCAACACAAGGTACGATAAAAACTGGGAAAATTTCAAGAAGAAATGTAGCTGATACAGGGTAAATTCTGAATTATTTTCCAAAACGCTTACTCAAATGTTTATGCAATCAATTTCCTCATATATTCCATCCAAATGAATTCCAAAAAGTAAAAGGATATTTCAAAGGGGTAGGAAGAATCCCTCTCAGTCATCACCCTGCATTTGGGGGTGTTCGTATAAAAGCTTCCATTATTTGGGGTGTTATTATATATTACCTAGACTACAGGCAGCCACAGATGGATGCTTTAATGCTTCCTAACTGAATGGATGAATCACAACACCTCTGTTAAGTTAGAATGGTGGCCTTTATATGAAGGGCTTGTTATGCCTCTCAGCCTGGTCAAATGATCCTACTGCCTTGGCCTTCTGAGTAGCTGGTACTATAGGTGTGCATCACCATGCCTGGCTAGAATAACTTTCATGCTTATTTGATTTTGAATCATAGACAAGTCAACTTCCCACCATTACAAGAAGATGAACTGAAGTAAAATGTGGGAAAATCCAGCCATTGTGCTCAATAGCGCTGTTAGGTATAACTAATGCATCTCTTCATTAAGCTGTAGGCCAAGCTATGAACTTGTTTCCCAGGCTTTATAAATATCGCTTGGTAACAGCAGCTCATCCAGCATTGACTTTGTCAAAAGCTGTCTTGTGTAAGCAAATGTTGGAAATTTCTGTGTCTATGCCTGTGAAGGGGCCGGGAATACAGAATACGTCTTTTATACCTATTTTCCGACTCCCTTTCTCCAAGGCAATTCCATTACTTCTACTGACAATGTAAAAATGCTGCTTTACTTTTTTAAAAATGTAAAGGGTCAGGGAAACATACCTATGTCATTGAGAATTCCTAGATCTTAATTCAGAACTGCCTTCAATCACTAGACTTTTTGAAGTCTGAAATAGGAAAAGCAAAGCTGTTTGGCCTCTAAGGACCTTTGATTTCAAAGAGTAAAAGAGTTCTGGGGCCATGTGATAAAATGCAAATGCGGTTCAGAGGCTCTTCCAGCTTGGATGAGACCCATGGAACATCTGAGACCTGTAAGAAGCTCGTGTCTATGGAGCTCAGAGAAACCTCTAAAGGGAAGTTCCCCAAGGTCTCAACCCCAATCTAGGGCTCAGTGAAATGCAAATATGCAATCAAAACAACAGTTTCCTGAGGGAACTTAACTATCACTGTAATGTGAAAGCTCTTCAAAGACCCCTCAAGGGACAAAGGGGAGCCCCATTTCTTCTGGTCATAGGCTAAAATTACTAATGAAAAAATTCCAATTTAAATATCTGAAAAGAAATCTGAAGGTATTCCTGCTCTGGACCTGCAGCATAGATTTTCAATGCTGGGAGCTGATCTTTCCATAAGACTAAATGGGAGAGAAATTTTAAATGGTCATATCATGGACAATAAACTATTATTTTACAAATTTCATAGATTTGAAAATATCTAACATTGAAGTCTTTTTAAATTTTTTTTATGCTATACACAAAACCATTCATTTTATTCCAGAATACATCATCTTAATGAGCATAAAAAGCTTTTGTAAGCACATACTGCCAATACATTTAAAAAAGGCCCAATTTTAACAAGTAGAATAGACAAATCCATCAGACAATAGATCATAAATTACTTTGGCCGAAAAAAAAAAATCCTTAAAAAAAATCTGGCTCAACATTCTGCCTGCAGGCTTCTACATAAACTGTGCACGTGAGGATGTGTGGACTGAGAGCTTTCTGAAAGGGAATGGAGCACAGTCTACCCCAACTCCCCACAATTACGTAGGAACTACAATGTTTTTTGCTAGTAAAACAAGGAGTGCAAGGTCTGCATTCCCACCAACACGGTGCAGAGCCCGGAGAGCTTCCTGCAAAGTGAAGCCGGCATGGAGAATCCAGTCAATATCCGTGGCAGGAAAAATGAATGGGGGAAGAATGGAGGAGCCTGATGGTGGCTGTGTAGCAGGCGGCTCCAACTCAAGAGCCGGCTTTGCTGCTTCAGGACAGACATCTTCTCGGGTTTCAGGTCTGTCTGTGACTGGATTCTGTTTGTCTTGATCAAAGTCTTTAACCAGTACTGAACAGGTTGGCAAAGACTTGTTTTGCTCAGAAGTCTTACTGTGTGCATCCTCCTCACCCTCCGCAAGTCTAGGTAAAATTTCTATACCTAGTGTGTACTGTAACTGATTAGATGATTTAGTTGAGGTTACAGCAACAGAACAGCTCTCACTGACTGAATCCTTCCATCCGAGGACATCTCCTTTGTCAGTTGGCAAGCCCTCCCCTGGACCTCCAATGCTAGTGTATTCTCTATCTTCTATACTGGCACAAGATGCAGTGCCTGCAACTTCTATCTTCACCAATTCAGATGTGGCCTGGTGACAAGAGACTTGCGGACACTGGTCACTGTGGATCTGTTCACTTTCGGTCCACCTTCCTGAAAATTCTACAATACTTGCCTGGCTCTTGGTGGTTGTTTCTGATTGACAGGTAAGGATCTCAGATGTATTTTCTGAAGTTGGCTTACAACTAATGACTAAAAGTTCATGAAGTTCTTTCAAGGCTGCTGTTACAGATGAATGAGAGTCTTCTGCTGATTCCAAAGAAGGCTGACTATTGCCACAGACACTTGTAGAGGGAGGGGAACTACCATCTTCTTTATTTGTTCCAGACATTTCAACATTATTTTCTAGGGGCTGCAAATCCTGAGTAGAGATGGAATTATTCAAATGTTCAAACGAGGGGTTATATTTTGATGTTTCTACTTCCATCAAGGGATTGTCTGAAGTGAGATTTGATGCACTGGTGCTCTGGACAGTGGCCTTCTGACTGCCTGCTGAATTATGCAGAGCAACCAGGGACTGTTCCACTGTATCTATTTCCATCAGTGTTTCTGAACTTGAATAGCTAAAGCATCCTGAAGGTAGAAAGCTTTTCTCTGGATGTGGAAGACAAGTATTCATCTGCAGCTCATCTGCTTTCACAGTAGCTTCCAAATTAACAATTTCTTCTTGGTCTGGCTGACTTTCCTCATGAAGTTCAATGTCCCCCACGTCACACAGAGACTCTTGGTCATGTAGCACACTCTGCCATCCAGCCTCAGGCTGCTGGTTCCCTGGTTGTTGGTGCTGCTCAAGGCCATTCACTTGACTTGGGCTCTGATTTTCTGGATGCCAGTCCTTTTCAGCCACAAGCACCTGTGGTTCGTGCATCCTAGTAGTTGTGACAGACATTTTAGCTTCCTGTCTTGTATGGAGATAAAATTTGAGGCCCTGGGTGCTTCTTTCAGTAGACTTCTCCAGATTACCTGCAGCAAATGCTTCTTCAGACGAAGAAGTCTTTTTCTAATATTATTAGTCTTTTCTAATATTATTAGTCTTTTTCTAATATTATTCATCAGCAAAAGAGGTGGGTCTTGTTCTGGAGCCACAGCGACTATGCCAAACCAAGAACGTCTCAGTTTTATATTTTGGACAAACACAAATTGGAGGGAACAACAACAAAAGGACTGGGTCAAAGAACTGACTGAAACAGTAAACGTCTGCCCAAAACATTAAAGCTCTGCATAGAAAAACTTTTAAAATACTGAGAAAAAGATGAAAGACATGTATAGCAGAATGCATGAGCTGGGGTGGGGTGGGGGGGCATAGAAGGGGGAATGAGTCCAAACTGGATTGAGAAATGTTGTATGAAATGCACAAAACTTCAATAAAAATATTAAAAAATAAGCCATCTTTTTAACACAAAAATCTATATTTTCATCCTGTGGTCAACCTCTCCATTTAGGAATTAGCATTAAAAATTAGAGATGTTCTCAGAATCTAAAAGAATGTCCTGTTTCTCCTGGGATTTCATAACAGTATCTTATAATACATGCAGTTATAAAAGTGGGTTTTTTAATTAAATTTTCATTGTTTTTGGAATTACATTTATTGGTACTACACTGACATCATTTCTACCCTTACTTTTCTTCTCCTCCGACTCCTCCCATGCCCCTTCTACATGCTTCCAATTTTTTTTAAAAAGTGACATTTATTTGCATTTTCTTCCCATTCATGAAAATATTTTCATGCAAAAGTTCTGTTGGAACAAGTGAACTTTACTTATTTTTATGTGTCTGTTTTGCCTGCACCAGGTCATGAAATGCCTTCAGAGGCCGGAAGAGGGCGCTAGATCCCCTAGAACTGGTTACAGACAATTGTTAGCCACCAGGTAGGTGCTGGGAACTGACCCTGGGTCCTCTGCAAGAGCAGCCAGTTCTCTTAACTACGGAGTCATCTCTCCAGCCCTGAATAAATTAACTTTTTGTTAAAAGAAGAAACTACAAAGTGCTCCTGGAGGTGGAATGCTAGGATCCAAAACCACTCTTACAACTTTGTAGCCTTTTAATCTCCTCACCTACATGACCACCTCTGAGGGCTTAGACTTCTTCCTTGATATTTAAAACAAAAATAGAGGCCAGGCTTGGTGGCGCACACCTTTAATCCTAGCACTTGGGAGGCAGAGTCAGAGGGATCTTTGTAAGTTCAAGGCCAGCCTGGTCTACAGGGGGAGTTCTAGGACAGCTGGGGCTACAGGGAGACTCTGTCTCAGAAAGACCAAAAAAATAAAAAAATAAAATAAAATAAAAAATAAAACAAAAATAGAGACAATGATGAGAAAGAAGAGAGGAGAAGAAAGCGAAATCAGATTCCTGGGGTGAGCAGATAAGGAAAGAAGAAAAAGTTATCTGTGATCTCAAAGCTCTAACAGCCAGGACTCTGGATATCTGGGTCTATAAAACAATTTAGTCCTCACCCTTATCGGTATTCAAGATTGTACAAAACTAAACATCTTAAACTAAAGGCTGCTAGAACTGTAAGGTAAAATGGTCCTAGATTCTGAGAAGTGAGAGTCTAGACTCTCCCATTTATTAAATGGATAACTTAGAGAAATAATTACTGTTTCAATGTCATCAGGCATTGAAGGCATGCACACAACCCTCCAAAATGCTCTTAATTTCTGGGTGAGTGCTTCTGATTTAACTGTTCTGAAACAGTCACTGTTTGGCCTTATCACAAGAACAGTTCAGCTCTTCACTGCCCAGTAGTTACGCCTCGTGGTTCTAGAAACAATAATAATAATAATGTGGGGAACAATAATTCTGACTTTTGGACTCGTTCAAAGCCAGACAGCAAGGTCTCTCTGTCCATCTTTGAGTTAATGCTGCCACCTTGAGGTAATTTGAAGTTTTTCATGTGATGAGCCATTCCTGGTGTGGATCTACAATGCTGGCTTGTCTTCCTGTTAGCATTAGCCAGTAACTTCGTGGAAGAACAGTACTTTGGTACTAACCACAAAAGGGATCAAGAACCTACAGCCTACTTAAAGGCCACATCGTAGAAATAGACTTTACTGGTTACCTTAGTCAAGGCACCTCTTGCTGCATCTAAAACCTCATTGATCATCCAGATGTCAAAGCACACATGGCACCAGGAACCAAAGGCAACAGTTAAAGTCCTGGAGCCAAAAAACGGGTTTAAATCCCAGCTTCCTCCTTGAGGGCTCAAGCAAAACACCGTTCCTTCATTCCTCTTTTTTATCATAGGTTGTTAAAAGAATTCATAGCTCTGGGGCTGGAGAGATGGCCTAGCAATTAAGAGTGCTGACTGCTCTTGCAGAGGATCCGGGTTCAATTCCCAGCACCCACATGGCAGCTGAGAACTGTCTTTAACTCCAGTTCCAGGGGAATCCAATGCTCTCTTCTGACCTCCATGGCACTGCACGACACGGGTGCACAAACCTACATGCAGACAGTACACTCATATAAATAAATAAATAAATAAATAAATAAATAAATAAATAAATAAAAATTTTAAAAGGAATTCATAGTTCTTACTTATTAAGGACTTGGGATAATAAATATCTGTTGTGATAGTATCTAATTTTATCCATGACTAACCAGAATTGAAGTTTCTATAAAAGCCAGACAACTGGGGGCTGGAGAGATAGCCTAGCGGTTAAGAGCACCGACCACTCTTGCAGAGGACCCGGGTTCGATCCCCAGCACCCACATGGCGGCCGAGAACCGTCTGAAACTCCAATTCCAGGAGAACTCCAGTTCCAGGGGAATCCGAGACCCTCTTCTGACCTCCGCGGCATTGCACGACACGGGTGCACAGACTTGCATGCAGACAGTACATTCATACATGTACAGAAATAAATTTTAAAAAAATTTTTTAAAAAGCCAGACAACTGTTTAGTCACATGATTGAACATATGGCTCTAACTCATTATGGAATGTTTTCTGTCCATCAGTTTCTCCACAACTTCTGAGGTGTCTGTTGACTCCAGGGCTGCATTCAGGTACATATGCCCTCTCTGCAGATAATATTTTCATCCCCTTTACTAATAGCAAAACTGTCCAGTGTTCACTTCAGCTTCTTAAACCCATTGCGTGTTCTTCTACTTCCTTGTCTCAGATTCACTTCCCCCACCTCTACCATTAATCATCTATTCATTTTCTGAGACCTTACCATAGAAACTTCCCTGTACCTTCTACTTTCACTTAGTGCTATCCAATTTGTGTAAAAAAAAAAATGCTTAAGGGGTTGAAGAGATGGCTCAACAGTTAAGAGCACTGACTGCTCTTGGAAGGTTCAATTCCCAGAACCCACTTGTCAGCTAACAACTGTCCTTAGCTCTAGTTCCAGGGTATCTAACACCCTCTTCTGACCTCCTTAAACATTGCACTGGTGCACTTTACACACATGCAGGCAATATACTCATACATCTAAAATAAAAATAATAAATACAAAGCTTTAAATACTCAAATTACTCATTTATTCCCCAAATTTCTCAAGCATCTTTCTTCTACCCTAATATAAACTTGAGCTAACCTATTATTCTTCCTTCTACTATCTGTTTTCTCTCTTATTTTCTCATTATTTAGTTCACTGTGTCATAACTTTATTTCCACTTTATCTTAATGCTTTTATTGCTTTGAATATTTCATATATGAATACTATATTGACATTATTTCCACCCTTCCCTTCCCCCCTCCAACTTTTCCAGTGCCCCTACTATTCCCTTCAAATTTAAAAAACAATGATGTAACATGTTTGGCAGAATACATGAGCTCTGGTGGGGTCGGGGGGTGGACAAGGAAGGGAATGGGTCTGGATTTGACTGGAAATTTTGTATGAAATGCACAAAACTTCAATAAAAATTGACTTTGAAAAAAATAAATAAAAAACAATGATGTTTATTTGTTTATCTCATAGAAACAATAGCCTTAACACAAATGTACAAATAAATGTAGACGCTCAAGAGCCCATACCCAGGAAGATCTCACATGGATTTTAATGTTATGTGATTGCTATTATGAATAATCTTGATTGTCATCCCAACCAGATTTTAAGTCGCACTGAGGCACACCTCTGACATATTTATTAGGACATATCCAGAGGATTAACTGAGGAACTAAGACTCATCCTGAATATGTGGAAGCATCCTGTGTGCTGGAGACTTGGGTAGATTAAAATGGGGGGAAGGAGAAAGCTAGAGAGTATGGAATCCTGGCCTCAGCTTCCTGGTGTGCAGTGACCTGTACAGCCTCCACTCCACGTTCCTCCCATCGTAAGCTAACCTGCGCCATGCTTTCTCTGCAACAATGGACTGAAACCAGGAACCAAACTTTCCTTAATTTTTTTTTTCCTTTCGGGAACTGTGGTCACAGTGGCATGAAGATACCTAATATAACGTAGGGCGTTGTGGTGCACGCCTTTAATCTCAGCACTCAGGAGGCAGAGGGAAGCAGATCTCTGGAAGATCAAGGCCAGCCTGTTCTACAGAGTGAGACAGGGAGTTCCAACTGGGACGAGGCTTAGGGAGACTCTGTCAACAGAAAAATAGCTAATAGAGTAGACATCTTTAAATTCTTTTTTTTTTTTTTTTTTTTTTTTTNTTTGGTCTTTTTGAGACAGGGTCTCCCTGTAGTCCCAGCTGTCCTGGAACTCACTCTGTAGACCAGGCTGGCCTCAAATTCACAAAGATCCACCTGCCTCTGCCTCCTGAGTGCTAGGATTAAAGGCGTGCGACACCATGCCCGGCCTAAATTCTTAAAAATTATATCTTTGAATTTCATTTTGTAAGTAAAGTCAGACAGGAAAATGGACTGTTCACAGACAGCTTGGAACCTCAGCCCACTCAGCCTCACCTCCTGCCTCCTCCCATTCTCTCCATAGCCTACTGCATTGAAATCATTAATGATTATCTGTTTCCTTCAAGACCATCTATAATCAATTTCTCCATCTTAGCCTCAAAGCAATCTAGCTCTAAACATCCCTTCCAGTGTTTACGTCTCCCAACAACCACTGAATATATATCCTATCCACATGGACACTCCAAAGTTCCTAAAGCACAGTCTAGTACACAGTAGAACTTCAACAAGTTACCTAGCTGCTTTTCCCATGTACAATAAACCGTACACATCTCCCCCTTTCACTTCCTTTAAGCTGTTCCCTTGGATTGAAATGCTCCAGTTCTATCACTTTCATTTTACTCATGTTCACTTTGTAAACTCAAATTAATCTGCTCTGTGAAGTTTTCCTCTGAGGTTATGACAAGCTTATGCCCTTCTCCATCCAAGTTTTATTACATTGCTTAGTTTTGTTATTTCACTTTTGTTTTCTTTCCCAGAACTTGGCACTTTCACCTCCCCTCTCACACATTCTTCCTTTTTCCACTTTCTTCCTCTCTGCTTCCAGAGAAGAATCTTCAATGGATAACCCAGCATGAGGTACTGAACATATGGTCCTTCTGAGACTATATGTCTTCCTCAACTAAAGCTTCCCCTGGAACAGTGCCTGTATACACCAACACCCCCATTAATCCTCAAGTCTCTCTTAAGCAACTTAGGCACGGAGATACAGTATGAGGACCTCATGATGGGAAAATTTATTCATCCCCACCTCAGCAAGCTTCCAAATCACCAGGCATGTCATAACTGTGTGTTTCTCACTAGGTACAAATGTAGAGAACTATTGCTTTTTTTAAATTTATTTTATTTTATTTATTTATGTGTACGAATGTACTGTCTGCATGAAGGTTTGTGCACCCGTGTCGCGCAATGCCTCGGAGGTCAGAAGAGGGAGTCGGACTCCCCTGGAACTGGAGTTCTCCTGGAATTGGAGTTACAGACGATTCTTAGCCGCCATGTGGGTGCTGGGGATCGAACCCGGGTCCTCTGCAAGAGCAGCCGGCGCTCTTAACCGCTAGGCCCTCTCTCCAGCCCGAGAACTATTGCTTTTTATATTAATAAACCCAAAAGACTATTTAGTAAAAGAAAAAAAATGAAGTTTAAGCTGGTATCTTGAAATATGTCTTTCTGCAGTTTGGACAAAGAAAACCAGCATCCATGAGATATGTCACCTCACATTTGCATATTTAAGCACATAGAAACTGGATCATCCCATTTCCCAAGAATAACATTGCCATCTAAGCTCCTCTAATCAGTTTGCCCCCATCTAGTCAGTCCCCACTTAGAACCTAATCTCCAGAATCTTTATCCTCTTCATCTCTACACGTCTTCCTCTCTCTTCTGACTTTAACCCCCTAAACCTCAACTAACCCGTTTCTCAGCTCTGCTCGTCCTGAGGCCACACTTCCTTGACCTAGGTCAGCTGCCATCTAATTGCTAACTGGCTGGATTTCCTGTGCTATGGAACTCATTCGCTTTTCAGCATGCTTTGTCAATATGTTGCTGCAAAGTAAGATTATGAGCTCAAATTCAAGCTCTTCTTTTAATCTCCCAGCATTTTCATTTCTGTCAGCTTTTATCCCAAGCCTTCAAGAAAGATTTCTAAAAATCATACAAAAACAACTTAAAGCCTGATATGATTTCATGGTCTCCGTGGAAATGGAGATGGATGTTGTGTTGATGCCTTCACTTCTCTCTTGGATAAGTTAATAAGATGTTAATGCCTTTTTACATAGGATGCTTGGCAGTTTACAAAGCTTTCTCACTTATCATCTTGGTTAATCCTCACAACAAGCCCATGGTACATGTGTTGGCAGGGGTGGGGGGGTATAATTAGGCACATTTAGCATATTATGAAACCAAAGTTTGGAGAAGATAAGTGACTTAACCAAAGTTCCTAACATTTGTAATTTATAGAATCAGTGTTTGGACCTCACTTGAGCTGATTCCAAGGTCCTGTTCTTGACACTACAACCAACGGTGTAGCTTGTTGTCTTGGTGTCCCTGCTTCTCGTTTGAAAAACCTCACCTCCCAGTTCATATCCTTTAGGGTCATGTAACATTGTGCATACAGAGCTTAAGAGGAAACATCTAAAACAAGGGTTTGGGTCCAGGAGCTAGGGAGAGGGCTCTGTTGATAATGTGTTTGCTGGGGAATCACGAGGGCTGGAAATCGGACCCTTGGCACACGTGTAAACTGCCGGGTAGGGTGGAGTGTGCAATCCTAGTGCAGAGGAGGGAGAGGCAGGCAGATCCGGTGCTCACTGGCTGGCCAGCCTTGCTGAATAGATGAGACCCAGGTTCAGTAAGAGACCCTGTCTCAGAAAATAGAGATTGAGAAAGATAACCAACATCAACCTTTGTTTTACACACACACACACTCACACACACACGCACACACTTGTGCACACATGAACACATACAAATATATGCAGCTCACATACACACACATAAATAAAAATAAAAGGCACACACAAGGGTTCTAGTTCTAGCTTTATCAGTCAGTTGAATGACTTTTGTCTATGCAAGTAATTAATTAATCACTTTTTCCATGGCAAATGAAATTTAACTTGCCCACTCTTTCTTTCTTGAATTCATCTACCACCATTACCTTAGATGAAATGTATTAAGTTTCCTAGACCTGAGGCTATTATAAAGCTCTGAAAATCAATAGCTTGCCAGACACCCAAAGTGCTTTGTAATTGCTAGTCATTTGAGGACCTTTGGGATGATGGGTTTTCTTTCTTTCTGTCTTTCAAGCTCACCCCTCCATAACTTCTCCCAATGGATATTGTCAACTCCCTGTCCACATCTATTGACAACCACTTCTAGGTACCGCCTGGTGCTTCCTGCTGAAAGAGCCTCTGACAGAGAAGAATTTTCTTTGACCACAGAAACACATCCAGTTTGCATGCATGGAAGGCTAAAGGAGGTCGGAGGTTGGGTTGATAAATTCCAGACATTGAACATTTTGAACTGCAGTGACCCATAGCAGGCACCTGACCATTGGGAGCGCTCAATCTTCCCTTTGGTTTCTCTGTGTCTCGCTCTGTAACTACAAAGTTTACTTCCTTTTTTTTTTTTTTTTTTTTTTTTTTNAGCGAATAACCTCAGAAAAAAAATTTTTTTTTGGTGCTTTTGAGACAGGATCTCCCTGTAGCCCCAGCTGGCCTGGGACTTTCAGAGATCCGCCTGCCTCTGTCTCCCAAGTGCTGAGATTAAAGGCGTGTGCCACCACACCCAGCTAAGAATTTATTTATTTATTTATGTTTGGTCTTTTTGAGACAGTGTCTCCCTGTAGCCCCAGCTGTCCTGGAACTCACTCTGTAGACTAGGCTGGCCTTGAATTCACAAAGATCCGCCTGCCTCTGCCTCCCGAGTGCTAGGATTAAAGGCGTGCGGCAAAGTTTACTTCCTAAATAGACTAGTGTATCTGAGGTCTATCCTCAGCACCCATTTGCAGGAAACTCCAACCTAAAAGACAAGCTGAAATAAGAGATAACATCCGCAGGCAGTTTGTCCTCAGCTTCTTTCCCCATGTGCTGCTTCGTCACCCTCAATTCCTGTGCTGCCTCTTTTTTTGAAAGCTCTGAAAAATTCACTTTTCCCAACTCGTAAGTTTTCATATAAATTCTCCCCACCTCTTACTTTTCCTCTATTTCAAACTTTTCAGATTATCTCGGGAAATCTCCCTCTAAGCTCCATATTTTATTTTTGATCTTTCTAAGATTTCTTAACTCATATCTGAAAAATGAAAAAGCACCTGGAGACGGAAAGGCATATTTTCTAAGTGTCATTGAACATAATGAAAATTATTATACCCAGTGTCCAAAACACTAGAGCTGGTATCCACGATTGCCTCTCAGAAACACTAAAAATGTCTTTGCCCTTTCTAGATCTCTTGAAAACACAAATTTAAGTACAAGACTACTAAGGTTGAATTATGTAGCCTCCTCCCCCACAGCCAACACCAAAGTGGCTGTATTTGAAATAAGGAAGTAGTTAAAGTTCAAATGAAGCCTTAAATGTAAGTCGGAACTGACCTGATAGGATTAGCATCCTTATAAGAATAAACACCTGGCGGGCCTGGTGGCACAGGCCTTTAATCCCAGCACCTGTGAGGTAGAGACAGAGGTGGATCTCTATGAGTTCAAGGCCAACCTGGTCTACATAGTGAGTTCCAGGACAGCTGGGGCTACAATGAGACCCTGTTTCAAAAAGACAAAAAAAAAAAAAAAGTAAATAAATAAATACCTAAAAGATGTACTTGTTCTTCTCCTCTCTTCCCCCTCTCTCCTTCCCTCCCTCCTTCCTTTCCTTGACCCTCCCCCCAATACCTCCTCCTTCCCTTTCTTCCCTTCTCCAGCATGCAATGACATGGCAAGAAGGTAGCTGTCTGAAAACTAGTAATAAAAAGAGAACTTACCAGAAGGCAAGCCTGTGAGATCTTGGAACTTGTAATCTCCAGATCTAGTAGAAAATAAAGTTCTGTTATTAAAGACACGCAATCTCTGGTATTCTTTTTTTTTTTTTGTCTTTTCGAGACAGGGTCTCCCTGTAGTCCCGGCTGTCCTGGAACTCACTCTGTAGACCAGGCTGGCCTTGAACTCACAATGATCCGCCTGCCTCTGCCTCCCAAGTGCTAGGATTAAAGGCGTGCGCCACCATGCCCGATGGTATTCTTATTATAGAAACCAAGGAAATACAGCATGAATGTTAGTTTCTCTTATTAATTTCTATATTTCTTTTTTGGTTTAAAAGTAAGATATAAAGATTTTAAAACTATTTTTTCACTATACACAGAGTTAAAGCAATCATAAATGCTTAGTAGCTGTCTATGAATGAGAACTAGACAATAGTCTAAGTCACATGACTTCTTTTTTTAATCTTTATGACATCACCCTCATCCTCCTTTTTTCCTCTTTGGTAATATTGGCACATGTTACTCAACTTTACTAACAAAGTGGACAGGACATTTTTTTTTCATTTTTTTTTTTATTGATGCTTTGTGTATTTCATACATCATTTTCCAATTCTGTTCAGGCATATTTCCCTTTCCCCTCCCCCCACTCCACCCCACCCCATCCTAGATCATGAATTCTGCTATAACTGTCCTGCATCTTTCTCTCGGTGTTTTTTCATTTTTTAGCAATAAGTGATAATTTATGAGTACAAGCATCCTTTATGTAAAACCAATTTGCAAGCAGCTGTGTCCAAACCCACACAGCCCATGGGCCCCACCATCCAGCAGGGGGGGCTCATATGTTCAATCAAGGTGATCAAATGAGTGTCCAGACTATATTGCTGTAGTTTCACCATTCACCCCAATCTCAGCCCTTACATCCTACCATGCCCCCTCTTCTGCAGATTGTTCCCTAGGCTTAAAAGGAGCTGTTGTCTTGGACTCTGGTCAGTTCTGGCTGTTTCCTTTCATGGGCTGACAGTTTGTCCAGGAATAACCTTTCAATCCTACTAAATGTAACATACTATCCAAACATCTGTATCTATACCAAAGAACCTACCATGACAATCAGTACTGTTTAAATACCTATATCTAATTGCTTGTGCTTCATTAGTAGGATTGAAAGGACAAATATTTTTTATTCTGAATGTATGGCTAGCCCCCAGCATCCTTTAACCTTAAAATACAAAACATCTCATTACTCTAGAGTAAAGAAGCATTGAGCAGAGCCAGAAATCATTTTTATCTGCTCAAGTGTTTGTTATAGCATGCATGGACAGTCAAGGTCCACACTGAGTTTATTTAATCACTTATTTAGGCATCCTTTCACTACACTTTAAATTGTTGAAAGACAGAATGTCCATTCAGCATCCTCAGTCAGAGAACCCAATAGAAGTTAGTTTACATAGAATTGAGAATGTATGTGTTCACATGATTTCTAAGTCTTGAGTTAAGGTAGTGATACTATTAAACTGAGTGCCCTTTAAAATGTCTCTCACATCTTTTGGTTAAAAAAAAAGATTATATTTAACAGTTAAAAATATTTTGTAGGGCTGGAAAGATGGCTCAGTGGTTAAGAGCACCGGCTGCTTTTGCAGAGGACCCAGGTTCGAGTCCCAGCACCCACAAGGCAACTAAGAACCATCTTTAATGCCAGTTCCAGGGTAATCTGATGCCTTCTTCTGAACTCCACGGCATTGCATGACATGGGTGCACCAACCTGCATGCAGACAGTACACTCATACATATAAAAAATAATAAAAATAAATAAATAAATATTAAACAATTGTAAAATAATATTTTCTCTCTTTATTGATACATACTGCAACCATTTATAATTTATCTTTATGTAATCCTATGGTGTGTTCTATCATATAGGAATATTAATATTCATATTCTTCTCTTCTTTGGGAGAGTAGAGGGAGAGAATGCAGTCTGAGTGGTAAAAAAAATTCATATTCTAAATAAAAGGAATGTAAAGCTATACTTCTTTTTACCTGCATGCAACTTTACTGTTAAAATGGGAATCTCTAAATGTGTTTTGGAATTAACCTATACTTTATTTTCAGACTTTGTAATTTTAATTTATATGTGCATATTTTGGAATAATATAAAATCAAAAGGAACAGAAAAAGAGACAGAAAATCCTATTCAAAGAACTGACCAAAACAGTAAACTTGTGCATCGAAAAGGTTATTAAAGACTGAGAAAAAGATGCAAGACAGGACTTAACATGTATGACAGAATCCATGAGCTCTGGTGGGGGGTGTGGGGACATGAGGGGTGGGCATGGATGGGGGGAAAAAGTCCTCCAATTCAAATGATATGTATATGCATGTATGTATGTATATATTTATGTATATATAACTATGTATATATATATATGTGTGTGTGTGTGTATACTGAAGCAATACAAGTTGGAGAGAACAACAACAAAAGAACTGAAAAAAAACTCTGGAAAGACTCAGAAAAAGATGCAAGACATGTATGGCAGAGGGCAGGGACTCGGGTGGGGTGGGGAACATGGAAAGGGAAGGGACTCTAGATTTGATTGAGAAATGATGTATGACTTATGGAAAAAGTTTAATAACAATAAAAAATATTTTAACAAAAAACATCTCTCCCTCATTCAGTCCAGCTTTCCTCTGCATTGGCTTCCTCCTCAAGCAGCCACCTCTTAAATGATGCTGAAGACGCTCCTCAGCAACAATCAGCTTATAGTGTCCTCACAGCTAGAATTTCAACAAATGAGAATGTCTCCTTTCCCAAAACTCCTGTGCAATAAGGACCACTATACCTTATAAAAGTCACATGTCAGCCCCTGAGCCAGTCACCTTGGTGCAGGAGAACCAGTGATAGTCAATTTACTTTGTCAATTTAATTGATTTAAGAGACACAGAGGGTTTGCCAGTGAGGCCTTTTCCAAAAGAAGTATGCTCCCGCTTCCAGCGTGTGGACAGAGAGGTGAACACTCAGCTTCCTGTTCTGGCTGGCATGACCCCACCCCCATCATCATGGACCCTACCACTGGAACTGTGAGCCAAAATAAACTCTTTCATGAGTCACTTTTAGCCACAGTGTTTTATTGCAGCAACAAAAAGTAACTAATCCAGAAGTTGGTACTAGAAATAGGGTGTTGCTGTAAAGAACATGACCATATTGTGTGTTAGAGGAACATGAAAGTCTTTAGAACTCTGAGCTAGAAAAGCAGTTGGACGCTGTAAGCAAAGCTTAGCATGCTTGTTCTAGTAGAAGCCTGGAAGACAGTAGTGTTGAGAATAATGAAGAATGTATGAGCCCAGCTCAAGGGGTTTCAGAGGAGAATAAGTTTTCTATTAGCAATTGGGCTAGAGGCCATTCATGTGATATTTTGGCAAAGAATCTGGCTGTTTACTGCTCATGTCCTGAGAATTTACATGAGGCTGAATTAAAAAGCAATGAACTAATTTCTTTAGTGTGGTAAATTTCAAGACAGCATAACATTGAGTCTATGATATGGTTTATTACTGCTTACTCTTATGAAGGTTTACAATGAAAAAGAGGGAGACAGAAATACAAAATGTGTAGTTTGGAGAGAATAAAAAACATCAGTCATTTTTTATCGTGGTATTTTATCACAGCAACAGAAAATCACTAACACAGGGGATGACCACTACTGAAGTAGGCAGTATTTCCCATGGAGTAGGGTCCTAGAATAAAAAAAAAAAAAAAAAGGAAACAGGCAAAAGCTGGCTGAGATCCTACATTCCTCTTTCTCTGCTTCCTGGTCATCAGATGGGAACCAGCAGCCTCAGTCTTCCTGCCGTGCCTTCACCACTCTGATGGACTGTATCCTCAAAGGAACCAAAAGAAAATAAGTCCTCTCTCTTCTCAGTTGCTTCTTGCCTGGTTCTTTTAACCACAGCAGATTGAAGAGTCATTAATATAGGACCTTTACTGATCATACTGGGGACTGCATCCTTTTCAAAACCTGAAGATAAAGTCAGCCCTCCCTAAAAGCAAAAACAAATGTAGGAGATGCGATTCCTTGTGGAGAATCCGGACTAGGAGCTTAGAGTCAAGGAAATGAAGAGGAAAGGTCTCACTCTATTCCTATCCCCAGGTATACCCAATTCTCTCTCTCTCTCTCCTCTCTCTCTCTCTTTCTTCCTGTAGTTCCAACTGGTCTGGAACTCACTTATGGAGACTAGGCTGCTCCCAATCTCACAGAGATCCACCTGCCTCTGCCTCCCGAATGCTGGGATTAAAAGCGTGTGGCACCATGCCTGGCTTCTGCACATTACTTTTAACACAGCACACCAAATTCCAGAAGCATTATAATCCAAAATCAAATTTCCCTCTGAGTGAATATGTAAAGAGGGAAGAGCCCTCTTTAATCGTTCTGGTCTGTTCTTTGTTAACAATAGTTGTTTTTTGGCAGCATTGATGATCTGAAATATCTCTCACTGAATTTTCCTAAATCCTAAACTCAGGAGATATCTACCCACAGGATATTAATATAAACACTATGTACTTATTATATATGGGGCAGGAAACCTCCTACATAAGCTGTCTCATTTCTTACAGAATAAATTTGAGACCTCGTTACCATCTGGAAAAGTTATAAATTTGTGCAAAGTACAACTCAAGCACTGTCTCTTCTCCAAGATTTCTTTCTGTATTCCTCCTGTAGATCTCAATAGATTTCCATTTTCCCCTTCTGTGCTCTGGGGAAACTGCTCTGATATCCAGTTCTATCTAGTCTAAACGTTGGCAGTGTCACGAGGGCCCTTTCCCATCTCCTATTGTAGTGTCACTGCTGCCCCATTTCCACCTGAGGCCTCCACTTCTAAAAGAAGTCAACCTTTTCTTAACCTCAGATGCTTTGGTTTTTGCAATGCTAGAGACTGAAGCTGGAGTCTTTATTTCTGCTGGGAAAGCTCCTTTTTTACAGTTCCAAACCGAAGCTATTTGTAATGTTGTGTGTGTGTGTGTGTGTGTGTGTGTGTGTGTGTGCGCATGCGCAGGTCTCACACAGGTGTGTATATGAAGGTGAAAGACAATGCCAGGTATTCCTCGGGTGCTGTCCATCTTACCTTTTTGATGGCATCTCACTGTTAGCAGGAGCTTACGAATTGGGGTAGGCTGACTGGCCAGTGAGCCAGTCCAGTGTACCCTACCCATCTGGACTTTTATGTGGGTTCTGTAAATCAAACTCGGCTCCTCATGCTTGAATTGTAAGCATTTTGCTAAGTGGAATGCCTAGAGAGCAGAGTTCTGGGTGGGTGGCATGTTCCTATCTATGGAACATGGATAGAAAAGTCCTGCCTGGGAGAAAGGCTTCATGTTTTAAACACTTAAGAATTACTCAGAACCAAGAACAAACAGTGGGTGATAAACTAAGTAACATGCGTCTAGGTTTTGTTTTTTGTTTTTTGTTTTTTGTTTTTTTTTACTTATGAGTTGTTTTCCTGTTAGAAGGCTGGGTCCCACAGTGGCATCTCTTCTTGAGCAAATAGAATCACATTTAATGTGTTAGAAAAAAGTTTTCACATCTTAATTTTACATTAGTGGGCTTTGGCATTTCTCCGATATTCTTAAATATTTAGATTCTAAATGAATCTTAAAGTAGCTAACTCTTCAGAAGAGGAAAACAAAAACATTAGCACCAGACCATTCTTTCTTTTCTGCTGAAACCTCAAGTTTGCTTTGTCAAACTGCCCAGGCCACTTTGAACACTGCACTGCTAACACCTGCTATAACATCATGGGTGAAGACACAGTGAAGAGAACATCTAGGTGTTGAACGTACATTTGTTTAGTCTGCTGCATCCCACCAGCCAAGCAAGATAGAGGGCCAGATGGCTGTGCATCTCTGTGGCCTCCCACATATATACATTAAACATATTTAAAGTTCCTATTTTATAAAATTAACTGCCACTAATTTTAACATTGAAAAACACATTATTTTCCATTCCAAAAAAGGATATATAACAAATTTTGATAAGAATAAGCTAGTCCACTTTAATTCTCTAAGAAGTACATTTCCTATACAAATCTAAAGATGATAGCATAAAAAAAATGATAGTTTCATTCCTGTTTTTAAATTCAGTCTTCCAGTTGGGGACTGGAGAGATGGCTCAGTGGTTAAGAGTGACGACTGTTCTTGCAGAGGACCCAGGTTCGATTCTCAGCACCCACATGGTGGCTAAGAACCGCCTTTAAGCCAGGCGTGGTGGTACACACCTTTAATCCTAGCCCTTGAGAGGCAGAGGCAGGCAGATCTCTGTAAATTCAAGGCCAGCTGGGGCTACAGGGAAAACCCTGTCTCAAAAAAAAAAAAAAAAAAAAAAATCAACCTTCCAGTGAAGGGTTTTTTGCCTGTAACTTATAATCAATGACTCTAAAAATCTATGCTTTTTCTGTTACAAAATAATAATACAATTATGTGTTTAAGACAATAGTAAGCAAACACAGTATAACACATGTCAGTATCTGTTTTACAGAAGTCCAGTTCCATGTGAAGCTTACATTTAGAAACAAACTGAAAGGATCTAAGAAACACAAGTTCTTTATAACTCATAAGATTTTCTATAAATTTACTTAAAATTTTTTAAAAACAAATGACACATTTTTCTTTATTCTTGGCCCCCCTGTCCAAACTAGAAGACAATCATTCAACCTCTGTGTATGTTTCCTCAGAGCAGCTGTATGCACAGACATTTGTCATTTATCTTCATGAGGCAATTTTGAGTTTGAAAGTGACACATCCTTCATTCCCCACATTAGAAATCCATTTGTAAGGTACTTAATGGGGAGCCAGATTGTCTCTTTATTTAAGCAAAGTGATGATAACAAATGTAAAAGCTTTTCTATCTTTTAAGGGGATTCAATGATTTAAATCCAAAAAAACAAAATAAATGGTCATGGGCCCAAATGAAAGAGAAGAGTTCTTAACCTGAGTCTCTTCTTTTAATGACTTATGATTAAATAAAAGGGCCGTCTGTCGTATACAAGGACAGAAGAGAAGAGAGTATAAATTTAATTGCAAATAATGCCAAGTAAATATCACAGGAAGAAGCAGTTTGTCTGCCAAATGAATATGACAGTGAGTCGTCCAAACCACAAGTCATTTTATTTATCATTTATCAAGGATGTCAGTTAAAATGTACTTCCTCTTGAAAAAGCCAAATACACTATGAAGGATGCAAAGAGTTTGAGAGTGGTGTTAGGACTGACTCCTAACATCAAGAAGAAAGAGTGACTAGGGCACTGTGAGCCACAGGGGAAGCAGGGAACCCTGAAGCACGATGGCCCTGGGGACCACAGCCAAGACCTGAGTAGATCCATTAGTAAAGGTAAAAAAGGAGAGAGAAAAACGGCAGTGGAATGAACCTCGCATGTGGAAAGGATATCTTCAATGGGGCTGGCTGGCATGGCCTAACTCTAAATGCAAATGCCTAATTCAAAAGTAATTAGACAAGAAGCTTCAAAAATAAAGTTATAAGCCTAATAATGTAGAAATTGCCTTATTTCTTCATCACCTTTAAATTCTGCATTAATCCACTGAGCAGAAGGTTAGCAACAGAAAGTGGACTCTTTCCTGTCTTGGTTAAATCTTACAGGCACTATGAAGTAGGTGTGACGAGGGACTACTGAGAAAAGAGCTTATTGAAGCACAGTTGACAATAGGTCTTGTCATTCTGCTCCCTGAAGATGCCTTTGGACAGCTGCTTCAGGCAGAAAGAGCACACAAAGTGCTCCGGGTGGAACTTGTGCCCCATGGCACTGACACAGCGGCCAGTGATGGGCTGCCCACAGCCATGGCAGAGGGTCCCTCTGCGGTGATGGTAATGGAGCTCACAGAATGGACGTCCATCCAGTTCAAAGAAGGAGCCAGTAGAAAAACTGCTGAAGCAGTCCTGAGGAAAGAGAGAAGATAGGCAAAATGAATTCATATTCCAAGAGATAAGAGGCCACCAAATGAAATGTCTATCCTCAAAATCCCTGCTAGCTGCCTGCAGGTGTAGGACTTCCACTCAGATCATTGACAAATACAGGCTAGATTATCCATTTGTAAAATAAACCAGCAAATCTCTGCAATAGATGTTGTGTACTTTTCTTTTAAGAAGCCAACCTGAATCCTCACCCATGGCTATGAATCTCACTAGAGCACTAGTCCTCCCAGAGAAGATTTCCTTTTGGCTTTACCTAAATCCAAAGACAACTGAGCATACAGACCCCACACACAAAGCATTCTGGGTGCCAGACAGTGTCCATGGCTGAAAGGTAATTTTCCAACACTGGGCGATTGCAGCCACCACACTTGGGTGAGAACATGGCTAAGAAATCCTTCCGGCAATATGGCTTCTTGTCCTTTTCATGAAAGCCTGGGGAGATAAAACCAGATTCATAGCTCCAATTTGAGTCCTTAAAGGTATGTGAAAGGCAGACAAAAATGACCAATGTTGTAACCTCTCCCACCTCAGGATCTCCATGCTCAAAATGGTGTGTCAAAAGGTTTATGGGGGAATAAGGGAGATTACGCATGTAGGTATTTCAACATTGTACCTGGAACACAATATAGGTATTAAGGGTTATTCCTCCTCAACACCTTGATACATAGTGTTCCCGTGACCTGGAAAGTCAGCTCAAATGGCCATCTGATCAGATAGGCATCTCTTCAGTTGCTCTTTGTCAATTCATCTTTCTTCATTGTCTTTATGCATCCAACATTATCTTATATCATCTTTATGATCTGCTTTCTCTTAATGAGCATTAGCTCTGAGAGAAACCAAACACCACTGCTCTTACTACCATTATGCCCCCAGCATTTAAAAGCATCTAGGAAAAAGGCCCAATATTTTTAAACAAAATATTACTAAACAGCAATTACCAAATGGATTTAAGATCTAAATAATTTGAATCAAAAAATATTTAAATAAAAAATTAATGAATTCCTATTTAATCTGGAAGTGAGAAAAACCACCATTAATATAACTCAAACCTAAATTTAATTATAAGCTGGGTATGCTGGTTCAGACCTGTAATTCTAGCACTTGTGAGGCTGAGGCAAGAAGGTTGCTGCAAGCTCTAGGCCACCCTGGGCTACATACCTAGTGAGCTCCAGGCCATACTAAGCTAAAGTGGCATCCTACCTCTAAAAATATTATATATATGCATATATACACTCAAATCTGACATTTCTTGAAGCCAGTGGTTCAAGTAATCCATTAAATAACCCCAATGTCAAAAAAAAAAAAAAAAGNAAAAAATGAAAAAAAAAAAAAAAAACCTGAAAGATGCAGGACAGTTATGGCAGAATGCATGATCTGGGATGGGGTGGGGGTGGGGGGGAAGGGAAAGGGAAATATGCCTGATCTGAATTGGAAAATGATGTATAAAATGCACAAACCATCAATAAAAATTAAAAAAAAAACCCTAATGAAATTATTTAATTGATAAAATTATTGGACCAGCAAAATGGCTTAGCAGGTAAAAGTGTTTGCCCTGGAAGCTTGACGACCTGAGTTCAGCTCCCAGACCACAAGGTGAAAGGAGAAAATAAAGTACTAAAATTCTCTTTGACTTCCACATGCATGCCATGACACACACATGCCTACATTCATCACACACGCACACATACACACACACACACACACTCACACACACTCACTCACTCATATATGAAAATATGGGAATATCTTTCTGGAAATGAGTCTTGTAACAGGCTTTACAAATTGAGCTGAACTTTTACATAACCTTGTAAACAAATTCAGCATATGTTTTGAGATCATTCAGAACTGTGTACTCATTCTGATTATATACTGTGTACTCAGCTTGTTTAGAATTAATTCACCTTTAAGGTAAACAATTTAATCCCAGTACAAGCTAAGCTGAATGCATAGCTTTAATCTTATACTATGTTCCCTAGTTCTCCTTCGATTATGGACCTGACTCAGAACAATGTGTGTGTATATGTGAACAGTGAGACTGAAAACATTGTATACCCCACAAAAAATATTAGAAGTGACACACGGGCACAGGCTGATGACATCTATCTGAGGTTTTGTCTAGTTTTCTGGGACAGTGAGGTCAGAAAGACAACTTTTTTTGTAAAACTCTTTTCAAAGATTGCTCACTCCTGCCCCTATGTGCTATTCAATAAAAAGACAGGATGTACTTCGTTAACCAGATGAGACAGTTCTGAAAGAACAGTTGTGTGAGAAATCAGAGCACTTCAGAACAGATCAGGCTCATTCTTGGTTGAATGACTCCAGGAGTTAGTTTTCTTTAAGGTGACACAACCACATAAAAATAATAAGTAAAGTTATTATAAAACTAAGAAACAGCATGCAAAATTGCTCTAGTGGAGAAAACAGACTAGGGTACACTATAATTTAAATATGCCTAAACATAAATAAATATAGAAAAAATGCTTATGAGGAAAAAAATGTTATGCTGCTCTAACTCAAGAGAATGTTACATGTGGAATCTTATTCAGTCTTTATATCATCTTTACATTGAAAAAAAATAATATAAAACTATGACCAAAAAGGTCATCTTCAAACACCAATTCAAGTGATTCTTTGAAACCTACTCCCACAGAAACCCAGATGGCTTATTCTTCCCTTGTCTCTGTTTCTAGCATCCCATCTCCAGTCCAGCCTAAATATTCTCTCTCCTCTGACATATAGAATAACTTAGTAGCTAGCTGGCCATTGTGATTATTATCCTTTCCCCTCACTAGAATACATTTACCATGCAAACAGCGACTTCTCCTTTTTTCACTGTGTCCTAAATACTTAACAATAATAACTGATACATACATAGTATTTGCCGGATAAATACTTATCAAGTGGACAGTCATATGAACAATATTATAATAGCAAAATTGAGACCTTCATTTACACAAATATGAAGTAGTCCCTAAGTCTTGCTTTAGCTGGACATGTAGTTCAGTTGGTAGAGTGATTGCCTAACATGCACAAAACAATGGGGTTGATACCTCGTACCACACAAAGTAAGTGTGGTGGCACATGCCTTCAATTCCAGCACTGGGAAGGTAGAAGCAGGAAGACATGAAGTTCGAGGTCATCCTAAAATATATGGCAAGTTTGAGGGGAGCCTGGGCCATACCTATGTACTTGGAGAAGCTGTCTGCAATGAAAATGAATTCCTCTCTGGGAATTGATTATGTCAGCTGAGCCCAAATATCATAGCCACAACTCATGTAAATATTGGGAACTCTCCTTGTGCTTCATTAAGAGTATCCAGGCAAAGTTTGCATAATATACTGCCCAAGCTGCCTGCTTGAGAAACATCCTAGAAATCTCCCGTGATCTTGGGAGCCAGATCACAAAACTGTGGTAGGATCAGCCAGAGATTATGTCCTGAATCATGTAGCTGCTGTTTGTGCCCTTAGCTCCTATCACTGTTTCATAGCCTGCTTTTTTCATCATGCTTTTTCTGATTTTTCAGAGGCATGTAGCAGAACTATAAGGCCTACAGATCTAAGAATTCAAACCAGTAACATTATGCCTCTCCCGTGTCCTTCCTCTGCACTCCTGAGACACAAAAGCCTTGTCTTATTTTTTTCTCTTTTTATTTTCTGGGTTTTTCAAAAGATTCCCAGTTTCTTCAAGGGTAACAGAATATCAGACCTCCTACTATTTAAGGAAAACAAACACCCACAGGCATCTTTCCTACTCTTGTGTCATAGGGTTCTTCATAATCTTCTTATGCTTCACTCACCTAAGAACTCATTAAAATGCAGAGTGCGGGGTCCTCCCCATCTCCCGCCTCCCCCACAGTTTTTGATTCATTATGTCTGGGATGGGACCCAAAAATTTTGCATTTTGAACAAGTCCCCAGGTGATGCTGCATAAAGCAAATGGCCTGAAACAGAGCTTGCCTGGAAGCTGGTATTCCTTAAGAAAGTTGCAAGACATGCCATGTAACCTAGTCATGACCCCCATTTAGGAGTCTGCAAGGGCAGTTGGTCTCAGAATGAGACAGCAGGGAAGTAACAGCCTCCCTTTCAACTTGGGTGAATCTCCGGAGGGGAACTGAAGCAATCAGCCAAACTTGCTGTGATAGTCCTGCACTTAGTAGCCCAATAAATTGGGAAAGTTTCAGCACTTACTATCCAGAGGCTCTCTCTCTCTGGGGCCAATTACCTCCGGAGGATGAACGAGAGATGCTGACAATTAAAAGTACCACAGAGAGAGGGAGGGTGTTTTCACTCTGGTGTGACTTGTGGCCACTGGGGAAATTAAAGAACACCTGCACAGCCTGGATAATGAACAATTAAAAAGAAAGACAGGTAGGTACTGAAGACAGGTCCCCTGGGGAGGGATGCTAAGGACTAATGCACTTAAAAACTTGAGGCTTAAAGAGGAATTCTCTGAACTGACGAAAAATGCAGATGAATTTAATTTCCCAGGAGGCTCCAGGGTTAAACTGTCATTATTGAAACTCTGTGTGTGATTATGTGGCTTGGGTCAGAGTCAGGATGCCACCTAATTAAAGGACTGACCATACGGCAGGAGACCCTTCTACAAGAAAGAGATAACGATGGAAATATAACCCAAAAGGAGCTTCTAATTAATAAATGGCCCTTTATTAATGAGCCCATTAATAAATATGTTTTAAGTTCCATGCTTATTTTAAGTAAAAGTATTAATTTTTAATAATTTGTAAAATATTTAAAATATTTTAAAATATTTAAATAAAAATATTTTTATTTAGGAAGGCTCAAGTCAAAAACAGTAAAACCAGCTATATCTTTATTATGCTTTGCATAGTAAAGTCATTTGAAGGATTGGGCATTCTTTTTCTTTTGCGTGTGACTTATGCCTCTACTTTAAATGTGTCTATACCTGCTGCTCTGTTTCTAGGCAAATTCCGCATCATAATTATCAATGCACAGTGTTGTCTACCCCCTCCTTATATAGGTCACCAATGACAAACTACAGTGCAACTCTACCAAATTCAACTTGGAAAACAATGAGTTGATTTGGCCTATTTGTAGAGCATGGGGAGAGCTTACTTACAGAAGTGTGGGTGACCCCAGTGCAGCCCAAGCCTGTATAGATGGGGTCCTCCTTCTATTAACCTTCCACACTACATACTACAGCACCTTCTGAGAATATGAGGCCATGTGCACCTAGGGCAGCATCACACACATACAGCTGGCTGGGAGGCAAGCAAGCGGCTCTCAGGAAACTCTAATGGCCCTACTGATCCCCTCGTTCTACAAGGAGATATCGACAGTCAATAAGCCTAATCTCTGGAATCTCTTGTAAATACTCACTGCTGCTCTGATGAAGATGATGGCTGTTATACTCAGAGGCTAACATTCGACAACAGACAGTATTCACTTGCTAGCTATTCTACTACATAACTTCTAAGACTTTTATTAGCACCAATACAAATACAAAATGACACATTCTTATGATTTAAACTGTCTCAATAAAAAAACACCACTTAACTAAAGTAAAATGTAGAAATAAAAGAGCAAACGATTTGGGAAATGCGTTGATCAAGCTCTGATGAACAGGCAAATAAATCAATATAAAGCACTCGCTATAGATTATGACATGGCTACTGGCTCTATTGTCTAGTAAACTCTAGCACACTATTACTGGAAGAGTAAACGGATCCAATAGCAAAAGAAGACTTGAGAGTCAGTCAAGGAGCAGTTAAGATGTTATGGCAAAAATGCAGAATTTACAGAAATGAGACGAGTTTAAATCTCATTTCTTCGTCCTTCTACTGGTATGACTTCAAGAAAATGACTTTAGGCATTCGGCCCCGTCGGTAAAGTGCTTGCCTTGTAAATAAAAAGACCTGAATTTGATCCCCAGGAACTCACATTTGAAAAATTTGGGCATTTTTAAAAGACCAAAAAAAAAAATACCCTCAATGTGATTCAATTCAATAAGAAACATACAGCACATGCACCTCACTTGTAATTCAATAAGAAACATACAGCACATACACCTCGCTTGTAATTCAATAAGAAACATACAGCACATACACCTCACTTATAATTCAATAAGAAACATACAGCACATGCACCTTGCTTGTAATTCAATAAGAACATGCAGCACATATACTCACTTGTAATTCAATAAGAAACATACAGCACATACACCTCACTTGTAATTCAATAAGAAACATACAGCACATATACCTCACTTGTAATTCAATAAGAAACATATAGCACATGCACCTCACTTGTAATTCAATAAGAAACATACAGCACACACACCTCACTTGCAATTAAATTAAAAACATACAGCACCTGTACCTCACTTGTAATTCAATAAGAAATATACAGCACATGCACCTCACTTGTAATTTATTCTTGTCCTCGAATTAACCAAAATTGAATCTAGACATCATCAAGCCATTAAGTCTAACTTAATAGCTTCTAGGAAATAAAAGACAAATGAGGTCAAGAAATAATTTAAAACATTATCATGAGTAAGCACGCAGGCAAACCAACAATATGGGCCACTTTAGAGACTACACATTTTTTTCATAAAAATGGATAGAAAAAAAATGAAGAACAGATGACTTTTAACAGAATTTTGAAAAATCTGGGAAACAAAATAGTCAAATTCAGTGCATAGACCATGTCTGAATCCTGATTCAAAATAATCAAGTAAATGACTTTTTGAAGTTTTACACCTATTTGATTACAGTTTTGAGTGCTAATAAGCAATTATGCTAAGAGAGGAACCTGTAACTAGACAAATCATAGGCCATATGGGGAGAACCTATTTTTATTCTGCTAAATAGACAAAGTATGAAACTAACTTCTGACTTATTAATATTCCCACAGATTAATGCATCCCTCAATCCTCATCACAAAAGCTTCTTTATGTAGTAGGTGGTAATTAATACAGAGACCCATAAGAGGTCAAGGTACAGAGAATAAAAGATTGTGGGTGTTCAGCCTTATATGGGACATATATTACACAACCTCTCCTAAAATTCAGGGATTCTCACCAAAGATTGGGCAGAAAGATTGGAGATCCAGAGGTGATTGATGACTACAAGAAAACAGTGCTTTCTGAACCCAACAGGAAAATCCCACATATGAACTCACAGTGGTTAGGACAGTATACCTAAGACCTGTGCAAGCTCAAACCATAGAAAATGCCAACATGGAGGGGGGAAACAGGCATGGAGACACACCCATATCTGAGAATCTATTGGCAATTGATAGTTTCTGGGAAAAGGGAGAGTCAGTTTTCTTGAAAGATGTTATCCCTGGTAGGCTGACTCTGCTCCAGTGAATGATCCCATATATGGCCAGCATAAATTATACTCAACGGGTTTAGTATAACGACACAAAGTTGGGTGGGCAGGGGAAGAGGAGTGGATCTAAGGGGAGTGGAGGGAGGGAAGGGTATATATTCAAAATGCCTTGTATTAAATTCTCAAAGAATCAATAAAATATTCTTAAAGAGTGTAGACAGATTTTAAACTCTCAAAACTCACAGGTGCTATGCTAAATTGGGATATGGAATATGATTTTTAGGATTTCTTTTAAATATTCCAACAAGAAAATGAATGGGTGGGTGGGTAGTGGTTAACAGAAGAATCAGTAGTCAGATGCTTTCTGAAGCTAAGTAGAAAGAAAGTGTAACTGTTCCTAACATTTTCCCTTTTAATTTTTTTTTTAAATTCTTGCCTGCCTCCAAAAACTTGAAGGTAAGAAGACTCTATTGCTGAATACACCACACACACTTAGTGTAGGACTTGGGGAAAAGTCCTTGTAAAACTTGACGTAGGACCTGAAAGCCTTGTGCCTGAAGACTAGCTTTCATAGTACCAGATAGGGAAACTAAGCTAAAAGAATTCATGTCCACTGAAGCAGCTCTACAGAGAATACTCAAAAAAATACAAAGGGCTGAATAAAGAAATGACCATATGCAGAAGAATACAGAAAGAAAACAAATGAAGGCATAAAGTACAGGAACACAAAATAAGACTAAGAACACAAACGGAAAATAAAATGACAGTAACAAATCCATACCTTTCAATAGTAACTCTAGATATCAATGGCCTCAATTCCCCAGTCAAAAGACACAGACTAGCTGAAGGGTTGAAGAAACAAAATCCATCTACTTGCTGTCTAAAGGAAACATTACCTAAATTTAAGAAGCAATCTACATATGCTATTTTACACCTAATATTTAGAACTGTGCATAATGTTTCAACCAACATCATCAGGCATTTAGCATTTTATCTTTATTATTCCCTTACATAAAACCCTAATGAAAAGCTGTATCTTTTCTTTCTCAGCCGTTAAGTTGGTGACATTTTGTCCTGTTGGAACAAACAAATCTTTTCCCATAGTTAGTTTTAAGATTTGAATTGCAAGGTTTTTGACTAGAAGGTTTCATGTCTGTCTGTACCGCCCCCCCCTTTTTTTTTTAACCCATGAGTCTCCAGAAGACAGTTGTATTATACATAACTATAGGGTGGAATCAAGGCACAGATTTCATCAAATTCACCCATTGTTGTTTGGGGTGAACTATATATGATTAAACTTGGGGGAACGCAAACTAATTTTTTGCTTAAATCATCTCTAACGGCGCTGAGAAAGAAAATATACAGCTTTTGCATTGAGTAGGATATAACAGAAAGTGCCAACAGAAAGGTCTGACCCGTCTTGAACACGAAAGGGAAGGAAAGCCTCAGTTTGCCATAAACGTCGAACCCTTCTGTGGAACCTACATGTAACAACTATCTAAAATGATTCCTAATTGGAAACTATATACTTTCTAGGTGCAACAAAGGTGTTGATATGACTTTCTTGCCTCCCCCCATAGAACAAGGAGAAATTATGACGATGATGATTTCATTTTCCAACTGTAAATTTGGGACAACTATTATAGAGGTACATTCTCTTATTATAAAACCAGTAAAAAGCCTTCTTTAATTGACTAATAGACATAAGAACTGTTTAAAGGATTATACTCTGTTCAAACCAAATATAATACTAAGTCCTTGGGCTTTGCACTTAGGCAAAGTATATTAAATGCAGGAGCTCTGACATCAGCAATGGATTGTTTCTTTACCAGGCGGGGATTTGGCCCAGGGGATCCCAAGGGCCCCACAAAAGTAAGGCGCTTCCTTGCCCTTAAGGTGGGATACCTGCAGGAGGAGAGGCGATAAGACCCTTCTGCCGAAGACCTGAAGTTAACACGGGAGGGATCGATTTGAGACCGCACATGCAAGGCTACAGATGGCCTCTGGAATGCTTCAGAGAGTGTTCCCAAAGGGCCACTAAACCAATAAAGCCAAAATATAAGTCTCCTTGAGTAAAGCAAAACCCCTCCACCTATCAGCACCAGCTTACACCTCACCTGCCTGGAATCACTGTGCAGCAGAGGCAGCCATGTGCCCTGGGCTATATCCCAAATCTATTGGCTACAAGCTCTCTCCTTGGAGAAATAAACCACAGGCTTGAAATGCCACAAGCTTACATCCTCTAAGAGTTAGGAGATGTCATAAGCCACAGTAGGACACTGTTATATTTATTCAGGGGGTAAAAATGTAATGCATGAATTAACATATCATCCAAACATATGTGACTATGCCAAAGTAACCTACCATAACTATTAGTGCTGCTTAAATACCGTATATATCTAATTGCTTGTGCTTCTTAGTAGGATCGAAAGGCTTACTCTCTGGACAAACTGTCAGCCCAATGAAAGGAAAACAGCCAGAATTGACCAGAATCCAAGTCAACAAACAGCTCCAGAGAGAGAGTGGACAAGTTAATACTTCTTCATCCGACCTGCTGCCCCTTTTCTAAGCCTAGGGGAACAATCTGCAGAAAGAGGGGGCGTGTGGTAGAATGTAAAGGCAGCGATTGGCAGTGAACGGTTTGAAACTACAGCGATGTAGTCTGGAACCACTCATTTGATCAACTTGATTGATACCATAAACGTCCACCTCAACTGAAGGTGGGACTGTGGGGTTTGGGCACCAACAGTCTATTGATTAATTGGTTTTCCACGAAGGATGCTTATACTCATGGATTATCACTTTATAGCTAAAAAATGAAAAAAAAAAAAAAAAACCTGAAAGATGCAGGACAGTTATGGCAGAATGCATGATCTGGGATGGGGTGGGGGTGGGGGGGAAGGGAAAGGGAAATATGCCTGATCTGAATTGGAAAATGATGTATAAAATGCACAAACCATCAATAAAAATTAAAAAAAAAACCCTAATGAAATTATTTAATTGATAAAATTATTGGACCAGCAAAATGGCTTAGCAGGTAAAAGTGTTTGCCCTGGAAGCTTGACGACCTGAGTTCAGCTCCCAGACCACAAGGTGAAAGGAGAAAATAAAGTACTAAAATTCTCTTTGACTTCCACATGCATGCCATGACACACACATGCCTACATTCATCACACACGCACACATACACACACACACACACACTCACACACACTCACTCACTCATATATGAAAATATGGGAATATCTTTCTGGAAATGAGTCTTGTAACAGGCTTTACAAATTGAGCTGAACTTTTACATAACCTTGTAAACAAATTCAGCATATGTTTTGAGATCATTCAGAACTGTGTACTCATTCTGATTATATACTGTGTACTCAGCTTGTTTAGAATTAATTCACCTTTAAGGTAAACAATTTAATCCCAGTACAAGCTAAGCTGAATGCATAGCTTTAATCTTATACTATGTTCCCTAGTTCTCCTTCGATTATGGACCTGACTCAGAACAATGTGTGTGTATATGTGAACAGTGAGACTGAAAACATTGTATACCCCACAAAAAATATTAGAAGTGACACACGGGCACAGGCTGATGACATCTATCTGAGGTTTTGTCTAGTTTTCTGGGACAGTGAGGTCAGAAAGACAACTTTTTTTGTAAAACTCTTTTCAAAGATTGCTCACTCCTGCCCCTATGTGCTATTCAATAAAAAGACAGGATGTACTTCGTTAACCAGATGAGACAGTTCTGAAAGAACAGTTGTGTGAGAAATCAGAGCACTTCAGAACAGATCAGGCTCATTCTTGGTTGAATGACTCCAGGAGTTAGTTTTCTTTAAGGTGACACAACCACATAAAAATAATAAGTAAAGTTATTATAAAACTAAGAAACAGCATGCAAAATTGCTCTAGTGGAGAAAACAGACTAGGGTACACTATAATTTAAATATGCCTAAACATAAATAAATATAGAAAAAATGCTTATGAGGAAAAAAATGTTATGCTGCTCTAACTCAAGAGAATGTTACATGTGGAATCTTATTCAGTCTTTATATCATCTTTACATTGAAAAAAAATAATATAAAACTATGACCAAAAAGGTCATCTTCAAACACCAATTCAAGTGATTCTTTGAAACCTACTCCCACAGAAACCCAGATGGCTTATTCTTCCCTTGTCTCTGTTTCTAGCATCCCATCTCCAGTCCAGCCTAAATATTCTCTCTCCTCTGACATATAGAATAACTTAGTAGCTAGCTGGCCATTGTGATTATTATCCTTTCCCCTCACTAGAATACATTTACCATGCAAACAGCGACTTCTCCTTTTTTCACTGTGTCCTAAATACTTAACAATAATAACTGATACATACATAGTATTTGCCGGATAAATACTTATCAAGTGGACAGTCATATGAACAATATTATAATAGCAAAATTGAGACCTTCATTTACACAAATATGAAGTAGTCCCTAAGTCTTGCTTTAGCTGGACATGTAGTTCAGTTGGTAGAGTGATTGCCTAACATGCACAAAACAATGGGGTTGATACCTCGTACCACACAAAGTAAGTGTGGTGGCACATGCCTTCAATTCCAGCACTGGGAAGGTAGAAGCAGGAAGACATGAAGTTCGAGGTCATCCTAAAATATATGGCAAGTTTGAGGGGAGCCTGGGCCATACCTATGTACTTGGAGAAGCTGTCTGCAATGAAAATGAATTCCTCTCTGGGAATTGATTATGTCAGCTGAGCCCAAATATCATAGCCACAACTCATGTAAATATTGGGAACTCTCCTTGTGCTTCATTAAGAGTATCCAGGCAAAGTTTGCATAATATACTGCCCAAGCTGCCTGCTTGAGAAACATCCTAGAAATCTCCCGTGATCTTGGGAGCCAGATCACAAAACTGTGGTAGGATCAGCCAGAGATTATGTCCTGAATCATGTAGCTGCTGTTTGTGCCCTTAGCTCCTATCACTGTTTCATAGCCTGCTTTTTTCATCATGCTTTTTCTGATTTTTCAGAGGCATGTAGCAGAACTATAAGGCCTACAGATCTAAGAATTCAAACCAGTAACATTATGCCTCTCCCGTGTCCTTCCTCTGCACTCCTGAGACACAAAAGCCTTGTCTTATTTTTTTCTCTTTTTATTTTCTGGGTTTTTCAAAAGATTCCCAGTTTCTTCAAGGGTAACAGAATATCAGACCTCCTACTATTTAAGGAAAACAAACACCCACAGGCATCTTTCCTACTCTTGTGTCATAGGGTTCTTCATAATCTTCTTATGCTTCACTCACCTAAGAACTCATTAAAATGCAGAGTGCGGGGTCCTCCCCATCTCCCGCCTCCCCCACAGTTTTTGATTCATTATGTCTGGGATGGGACCCAAAAATTTTGCATTTTGAACAAGTCCCCAGGTGATGCTGCATAAAGCAAATGGCCTGAAACAGAGCTTGCCTGGAAGCTGGTATTCCTTAAGAAAGTTGCAAGACATGCCATGTAACCTAGTCATGACCCCCATTTAGGAGTCTGCAAGGGCAGTTGGTCTCAGAATGAGACAGCAGGGAAGTAACAGCCTCCCTTTCAACTTGGGTGAATCTCCGGAGGGGAACTGAAGCAATCAGCCAAACTTGCTGTGATAGTCCTGCACTTAGTAGCCCAATAAATTGGGAAAGTTTCAGCACTTACTATCCAGAGGCTCTCTCTCTCTGGGGCCAATTACCTCCGGAGGATGAACGAGAGATGCTGACAATTAAAAGTACCACAGAGAGAGGGAGGGTGTTTTCACTCTGGTGTGACTTGTGGCCACTGGGGAAATTAAAGAACACCTGCACAGCCTGGATAATGAACAATTAAAAAGAAAGACAGGTAGGTACTGAAGACAGGTCCCCTGGGGAGGGATGCTAAGGACTAATGCACTTAAAAACTTGAGGCTTAAAGAGGAATTCTCTGAACTGACGAAAAATGCAGATGAATTTAATTTCCCAGGAGGCTCCAGGGTTAAACTGTCATTATTGAAACTCTGTGTGTGATTATGTGGCTTGGGTCAGAGTCAGGATGCCACCTAATTAAAGGACTGACCATACGGCAGGAGACCCTTCTACAAGAAAGAGATAACGATGGAAATATAACCCAAAAGGAGCTTCTAATTAATAAATGGCCCTTTATTAATGAGCCCATTAATAAATATGTTTTAAGTTCCATGCTTATTTTAAGTAAAAGTATTAATTTTTAATAATTTGTAAAATATTTAAAATATTTTAAAATATTTAAATAAAAATATTTTTATTTAGGAAGGCTCAAGTCAAAAACAGTAAAACCAGCTATATCTTTATTATGCTTTGCATAGTAAAGTCATTTGAAGGATTGGGCATTCTTTTTCTTTTGCGTGTGACTTATGCCTCTACTTTAAATGTGTCTATACCTGCTGCTCTGTTTCTAGGCAAATTCCGCATCATAATTATCAATGCACAGTGTTGTCTACCCCCTCCTTATATAGGTCACCAATGACAAACTACAGTGCAACTCTACCAAATTCAACTTGGAAAACAATGAGTTGATTTGGCCTATTTGTAGAGCATGGGGAGAGCTTACTTACAGAAGTGTGGGTGACCCCAGTGCAGCCCAAGCCTGTATAGATGGGGTCCTCCTTCTATTAACCTTCCACACTACATACTACAGCACCTTCTGAGAATATGAGGCCATGTGCACCTAGGGCAGCATCACACACATACAGCTGGCTGGGAGGCAAGCAAGCGGCTCTCAGGAAACTCTAATGGCCCTACTGATCCCCTCGTTCTACAAGGAGATATCGACAGTCAATAAGCCTAATCTCTGGAATCTCTTGTAAATACTCACTGCTGCTCTGATGAAGATGATGGCTGTTATACTCAGAGGCTAACATTCGACAACAGACAGTATTCACTTGCTAGCTATTCTACTACATAACTTCTAAGACTTTTATTAGCACCAATACAAATACAAAATGACACATTCTTATGATTTAAACTGTCTCAATAAAAAAACACCACTTAACTAAAGTAAAATGTAGAAATAAAAGAGCAAACGATTTGGGAAATGCGTTGATCAAGCTCTGATGAACAGGCAAATAAATCAATATAAAGCACTCGCTATAGATTATGACATGGCTACTGGCTCTATTGTCTAGTAAACTCTAGCACACTATTACTGGAAGAGTAAACGGATCCAATAGCAAAAGAAGACTTGAGAGTCAGTCAAGGAGCAGTTAAGATGTTATGGCAAAAATGCAGAATTTACAGAAATGAGACGAGTTTAAATCTCATTTCTTCGTCCTTCTACTGGTATGACTTCAAGAAAATGACTTTAGGCATTCGGCCCCGTCGGTAAAGTGCTTGCCTTGTAAATAAAAAGACCTGAATTTGATCCCCAGGAACTCACATTTGAAAAATTTGGGCATTTTTAAAAGACCAAAAAAAAAAAAATTGGGGCATTTTTAAGCCCAGAACTAGAGAGCCAGAGACAGGTGCATGGACAGCCAGTCTGGCTCAAGGCCTATGAGAGACCTTGTATCCAAAAGAGAGAAAGAAAAGGTGGATAGCTCCTAAGCAGTCATAGCAAGGCTGTCCTCTGGCCTCCACGTGTCCACACGCATGTGCACTCACACACAGAAATTGTTAAGTTAAAATTTTTTAAGAAAATAATTTTTTAAGATTTTTTTATTTTATTATGTGTACGAATGTACTGTCTGCATGTAGGTCTGTGCATCCATGTCATGCAATGTCACAGAGGTCAGAGGAGGGTGTCAGATTCCCCTGGAAGTGCAGTTAAAGACAGTTCTCAGCTGCCATGTTGGTGCTGGGGATTGAACCCGGGTCCTCTGCAAGAGCAGTCGGTACTCTTAACTGCTAGGGCATCTCTCCAGCCCAAGAAAATAATTTTAGCTCCTTGAAGTTCAGTGTTTTCATCCACAACGGAATATACTAAAGTTTACTATAATTACATTCATCCTCTTGTGGTAGAGATAAAATAGATAACAGTGATCAGCTCACAGAATAATGGGGGTGGGGAGATGGCTTGGTGGGTAAGAAGTTTTTCTGGGGAAGCACAAGGATGTGTGTTCAAATCCCCTCACCATAGATAAAGCCAGACATGGCTGCATATGTCTATAACCACAGTGCAGGGCAGACAGAGAGGCGGGAGGCTCACCGGGGCTGCCTGCTTGCCGGCCATGCTCTAGGTTCAGTAAGAGGTGGAGAGTTAGAGCCCAGAACACCTGGCCTGAAGAGATGTCTCAGGGGTTAAGAGCATTGACTCTTCTTGCAGAGGACCCTTGTTTGATTTCCAGTACCCACATGGCAGCTAACAACCATCCATAACCCCAGTTCCAGGGGATCCGATGCCTTTTTCTGACCTCCGTGGGCAATGTACAACACAGGTGCTCTTACACACATGCAGACAAAATACTCATACACATACAATAAAAATAATAAATAGAAATATTTTTAAAGAACAGTACACCTGACATCCTCTTCTGGTAGGTCTGTGTACATGCGCAGGGGCTTTTAAATCCATATGTAACACACACACTCCCTATTTATTCTCTTTATACACCACTCACTCTCTCAAACAAGTGTGTGTGTGTGTGTGTGTGTGTGTGTGTGTGTGTGTGTGTCTCCATTTGGATGAAAGAAAGGCCAAAACACATAGACACATGGGATTATATTCAGTCTCTCCTGAAACATCACTAGTATGACAGTTATGGAATTGTTCAAATTATGAATCATCACAAGTAAAGGTGAGAAGGAAATAAGATGCCACCACAAAGATATTAATATGTTTTAAAAATAATAAAGTAGTACAGACTGAACAGACAGCTCAGCAGTTGAGCACATAATATTCTTGCAGAAGACCTGAGTTAGAGTCCCATCGCCCATGTCAGGTGGCTCATAACCTCCTGTAACTCCAGCTTCAGAGGGATCCCACATCTCTGTCCCCTGCGGGCACCCACACTCAATGTGCTCACACCCACACACAGTCAGTCCCAAACACATACACATAATTTAAGAAATAAAGTAGATGACAAGAACAGCAACTAACTTGACAGAAATAAGAAAACTGGAAGTTACACCTTCACAAATGGGAGATAACAGTAAAAAACGGAGTCCCTGCTGTTCTTCTCAACATGACACAGCCTAGTCTGAATGAAAAACTATTCCTCAAGCCCAGATACAAGACTGGTGGAAAGCCATTGGAAAAATCAGATGCCCCACTCTGCAACAAAGCACATGGTTTACTCGTGGAAATAATTCACTAAAGACTCAGTGCTCAGAAATATGCTGCACATTGAAGAAAGAAATCAAGTTCTCTACTCAAAAATAGCAATTGAACAAAAGTTCACGTGCTGAAGGGATAGGAGAGGCTCAGCTGGTAAATTAAGTTTGCTTTCAGACATGAGGACCTGAATTCAATTCCTGGAACCCACATAAACAAAAAAGGACATCATGGAACACATTTGGGGAGGGAGATCTCTGGAGCTCAGTGGTCAGCAAGCCTTCCCTACCTGGTGAGCTCCAGAGCAATGATGGTCCTATCTCAAAAATAGTAAGTGATGGATCCTAATGAATGATAGATACCCAAAGTTGTCCTTTGATCTCCACACACACTCACACACAAACATGTATGTGCCCATTAAATAAATAAATAATGGGCTTTTTAAAAGTTGATATGCTATGCACAAGACCCTTGCAAGCTCAGCTGGACAAAAACCCAGCACAGAACTGCAGAAATGGGTAGCAGAGCCAACCTTGGCTGAAGAAATATTGACAGCTGATTGTGGTCAGGTGAGGAAGCCCTGGCCTTCTTCAGGAAAGGGACACCGGATAGGTTGACTAGAGCTCAGGGGATGAGCTAGCACTGAGGAGTGGGCAGGGAGAGTAGTTTGGCACGATGGACCCTAGCACAAATGACAGAATGTGTGAACTGGGGGGTGGGGTGCAGCCTGAAGGAGGGTACCAAGCAGGAAGTGGGTATAAAGGTGATTAAAACTGAGAAGTAATGTATGAAACACATAAAAATTTTCAGTTTAAAAAAAAAGCTGATATGCTAAACAGTGAAAAATCTCATTTCCTTGTCCCTTTATTTGACTTCAGAATGTTGACAAAGAGACTTGTGTCTTTAATAAAACTGACTCAAGATAAAAGGCCTATGAGTGTTTAGTAATTATTCACTGGTCTTGCAACAACACCAACAATAAAAATCACCCCCACTGAGTAATACAACCAATAAGTCCTGTCTACATCCATGATGGAGGCTCCCAATCCACACTTTTTTTTTTCTAATCCACAATCTTAAAAATATTTTTGAAGCTGGGCATGGTGGTATACACCTTTAATCCCAGCACATGGGAGGCAAATGCAGGAGGCTCTCTGTGAGTTTGAAGCCTGCATGATTTACATAGTGAGTTCCAGCCCAGCTGCATGATCTACATAGTGAGTTCCAGCCCAGCTGCATGGTCTACATAGTGAGTTCCAGCCCAGCTGCATGGTCTACATAGTGAGTTCCAGCCCAGCTGCATGGTCTACATAGTGAGTTCCAGCCCAGCTGCATGGTCTACATAGTGAGTTCCAGCCCAGCTGCATGGTCTACATAGTAAGTTCCAGCCCAGCTGCATGGTCTACATAGTGAGTTCCACTTTTGAAGCAATTAATCCATCTGATGATATTAAAAAAAAAAAATGCACAGGACTGGAGCGATGGCTCAGTGGTTAAGAACACTGGCTGCTCCTGGTTCAATTCCTAGCACCTACATGGTGGCTAACAGCCATATATGTGGTCTACAGAGTGAGTTCCAGCCCAGCTGGGGAAAGAAAAAGGTAACAGTGTGCAAGGAGTGTAGATATAATAAACACCAAGCTGAACTTCAAACCATCTTATCCAAGGATGATCTGCATACTTCCCATCTCCTCATACATAGAGAGGATATAAAATAGGTAAAGAGAAAGGAAAGTTCAAAAAAGAATTTCTTTGTAAAACTTTAAGTCTCAGTATTCCACCAAGAGATTACATTTTTTTTAATTTTTTTAATTTTTATTTTTATTTATTTATGTGTATGACTGTACTGTCTGCATGCAAGTTTGTGCACCCGTGTCGTGCAATGCAGCGGAGGTCAGAAGAGGGTGTCGGATTCCCCTGGAACTGGAGTTCTCCTGGAATTGGAGTTTCAGACGGTTCTCGGCCGCCATGTGGATGCTGGGGATTGAACCCGGGTCCTCTGTAAGAGCAGTTGGCGCTCTTAACCGCTAGGCCATCTCTCCAGCCCAAGAGATTACACTTTTAGACAACCTTAGGTGAAAAGAGCTATTTCATTAGGACCACTCTGAGAGCAGATGTTCCTGCCCTGCCATTTGTTGGATACAGGCGAGGAGATGGTGTCTGACACTCCTGGAACAAAAAGTCTGCAGGTGACAGAGTAGCTGCATGCCTACGGCCATTGAAGAGAGAAAAGCAACTGAAAATTAGCTACAATGCTACTGCCTGTGTCATGTAGCTTTTCCTCTGAGCTAAAACACTCTGGAGAAGAGGAGGAGACTTTTAGGACTCAGGAAATAAAACTTACAAGCCTCATTTGGAAGCTCCTCAAAGTTACAAATTCACAACATGCCCCCCCCCCAGGGTTATGAAGATTTGCCATTGCAAAGGAAAGTGCAGTACACTGTTCCTTGTATGTACCTTGAGCTCCCTGTACAATGTTCAGGGAGCTCAAGGTACATACATAGTCTTTACGACTACCATCCATGATGAGATGGGACTTTCTGTGATACAGATGCCTTTCAGTCAGTCCCCCATGTTCCTGTGAGTGACCCGTAAAATGTATTGGCTCACTAAGGCAAACTTTAGTGAAATCATTTCTCTGGCCTATGGTCAGTGTCCTGGAATGAATACACATTTGTTCATGTCTTCCCAGTCTGCAAGGAAAGGTACCAATTTCCCACAGTCCTTATGTGAAAACGTGAATGGAAGAGAAGCTATGAAATTGGTTTCATCCTTTCTAAGGGATCAGCAGGACAAACTATAAAAATATAGTGAACCAGAGAGATGGAGAGGTGGCTCAGAGGTTAAGAGCACTGTCTGTTCTTGCAGAGGACCTGGGTTCAGTTCCCAGCATCCACATCGTGACTAACAGTGGTCCATAACTCCAGTTCCAGGGGATCCAACACCCTCTTTTGACCTCTGCAGACACTACAGGGCATGAGTGCACTTGCACTTACATACATGCAGACAATACACTCATAACCATAAAAATGAATAAAATATTAAAAAATACTGTGACTTTAAAAAAATCTGTTAGAGGGGCTGAAGAGATGGCTCAGTGGTTAAGAGCACTAGGTGCTCTTACAGGGGACCTGGGTTCAATTCCCAACACCCACATTGTGGCTAACAACCATCCATAACAACAGTTCCAGGGGATCTGACACCCTTTCCTGACTTCCACGGGAACTGCACGACATGGGCGCACTTACATGCATGCAGGCAATCCACTCACACATAAAAATAAATATAAATAAAAAATAAAATATTAAAAACACTGTGGATTTAAACAAATGTCTTAGAAACTGACCCTCAAAGAATGGGACAAGAACAGCTGGCCCAGGCATGATGTATAGGGCACTCAGCAGCTTGCTATTCGGCCAAACCTAATCTGTGAGAGCCAGAGTTAAATACTCTCTGAGCCTGTAGAGCATATAACCAACTAAACAGCAGCACTAGATGAGTCAAGAACTTCCCTGCCCTTGATTTTCATCTTCTTTGCCCACATTCCAACCCTAGACACAGCGTGCAACAGGGTGAGCACGGTCGTTGTCAAAAGCAGGTGATCAGGAGAGGTGGAAGCCATAAGCCTTTGCAGGCCTCCCTTGTCTTAAGGCACAGCCAGGAAGAAGGAAGAACTGTCTAACTCTAAAGAAATTGGAAGCATTACTAGTACAAATGACCCTTTTGAGACTTAATATTACTGACAGGTCAGGTCTTGTATCTTAAACAGATTTATACTAGAATTGTTTATTAAGGGGGATCAGAAAAGTCATGAAACTGCCCAAGCTTTTATTTAGAAAATAAGAAAACTCTCTACTGGATTGGTTGGAAAGGGACAAGGAAAGACTACATTAAGGGAGTTTCCTGATTCCATGCACAAATCACAGCATATGTTCCAAACAAACACAGAACAACAAAATCCAGAGGAAAAAGTCAAGCCAAGAGTGCTGGCAAATGCCTGTAATCCCAGCACTTGTAAGGTGGAGGGAAGAAGATCAGGAATTCATCCCTATCTATATAGTAAGTCTGAAGCCGTCCTGAGTTACACCAGACCCAGCTTCAGAAACCACAAGGCAACAAAGAGGACAGGGGAACACAAACCTAATCAGGACAATTCAGAAAACAAGGGAAGGGAAAAGACAAAGAATTGAAAACAGGTCACATAGAATGAAAGAGGTGGCAAGATGCCACATTGGGAAAAAACCCCTGCCACCAAACCTGAGGGCCTGAATCCCAGGGACTCACCTGGTAGAGGGAGCCTGACCCCTGATCCCTACACATGGGCTGTGGTACTATTTGTGCCTATATGCACAACACAGCACACACATACACATACACACACACACACACACACACACACACACATTTTTATTAAAATGTAATAAGCAGAGGCTAGCAGATCTCTGAGTTCAAGGCCAGCCTGGTCTACACAGCGAGCTCTAGGCCAGCTGGGACTGTGAGACCCTGCCTCAAAAATACCAAAAAAAAAAAAAAAATGTAATAAGAAATTTTAAAAAGGTTAAAAATGATAATAAAATCGGAGCTGAAATCAGTCTTCAGAGTTATGAGGGAAGTTGTTCTTATTAAATATTAATAGTGTTCCCGGGGCTGGAGAGATGGCCTAGCAGTTAAGAGCACCGACTGCTCTTGCAGAGGACCCAGGTTCAATCCCCAGCACCCACATGGAGGCTGAGAGCCGGCTTTAGCTCCAGTTCCAGGGGAATTCGACACCCTCTTCTGACCTCCACAGCATTGCACGACACGGGTGCACAAGCCTACATGTAGACAGTACGTTCATACACATAATAAAAAAATAAAAAAATAAAACCCCAGCATTCGGGAGGCAGAAGTAGGTGGATCTCTGTGAGATCAAGGCCAACCTGGTCTACATAGCAAGTTCCAGGCCGGCCAGTGAGATCCTATCTCAAAAAAGCAAAAAGCCAAACCAACCAAACAAACAAATAAAAAGAAAAAAAAACAGATCAACTTAAACAGAAATTGTAAAAGTCGGGGAGCGGTATAGATGACAACTAGGTGTTGAAGTGGGCCCAGAGGCAGCAGTACTAGGACCCATGTGAACACAGCAATGCATGGCAGTCCACAAGGACCAGTGCCTCTGGCCCTCCTGACACCCCTGCCCCATGGGGATGGTCGTACCCTCCAGCTCCTACCTTCTGCACCAAACACCTCTCCACAGTGAGAGCAGAAGAAGTGCTCTGGATGCCATGTCTGGTTCATTGCTGTCAGCACTTTCTGGAATAGGGACATAAGGAGAGGTGTTAGAAGGCAGCAGAGTTGTCAGACATGACCAGGGTTCGTAATGAGTGATGAAAAAGAAGTGGGAAAGCCTGGCAGGGGCGGAGCGCTACTTACATCCATGATGGGAGCGGAGCAGTAGGCACAGCGTGGAGAGAAAAGGTGATGGTAGTCCTTGGAGCAGTAGGCCAAGCCACTCCGCTCAAAGAATGGACTGGAGCCAATCTCTTCCTTGCAGTGAGTACAGACAAAGTGCTCTGGATGCCAGGATTGCCCCAGAGCGTGCATCACCTGGGGATAGCACAGAGCCTGACATGGGAAGCCAGCAGAATGCGAGAGTACCCAGAGGTTCCGTGACGAGCACTCTCCACCCTGCATTCCATGTAAACAACACCCTCTAGGTTGTGCAATGCTGAGGCCTGGGCCCACATTGCACATATGGCCACACTTCTAAGACAGTAAAAAGGACTCACTGTTCTGACTGATAAAGAAGCCAAGTACATTTTACTCCTCAGCTCTAAGCACCTCACCTCACATCCTTCCTGAATCAGATCTGAAAGTCCTTTATAATATATTAATGAGGATGTTTCAGAGCAAGACTCAGTGACTAGGATTTGAAGCCATATTCTGCCGAAAATTGCAATCAGTAAAAGCGAACAGGAACTCAAAATCAGGAGTCAGACTCTTCTGGATGCAAATGCTACCTCTGCCTCTTACTAGACCTTGATCTTGCCAGGTCTCTGAGCTCTAGGCTTCTTGATTTTTATAAAATGAACAATAATAAAACTTCTATAAAAGGTTGATTCAGCTATTAAGTGAGGAAATACATGTAAAGCACTTAGCTCTGTGCCCAAAGCTCTATAAGTGATCAGTAATCGGCAATTACTAACATGTCTGATAACAGAACGAGAAGGAGCCATCCTTGGGCACACATGGACACAGATGTTATTAGACCAGCATCCTGGATCCCCTACCTTCCCAGCAATTGGTTTCTGGCAGGAAGCACAGTGGCCCTTGGGCACTGTGGCAATGCCAAGATCTTGCAGTTCCTGTTCCAAACCTCCGAGCATTGAGTCCAGGGACTCTTTGTGATCCTGCTTGTCTGGTACGTGTTTCCTGCTGGCATCGGCTTTCACTTCAACCTGGCACTAGAAAGAACCATGGAAGAATAAACCTAGATGCACATTCATTCTTATTGACATTTGTTATACACCCTGAAAGTTCACCTCCATGGACTGATCTCATGATCTCCCCTTTCCCTTCCTTCAAACTTCCAAAGCCATCCAACATAAACCCAAATTAAAACTATTTTATTTTCCTTTCATTTATAATTACTCAAGCCAAATTAAGTGTGACAATTCTTCATCTATTTGTAAACTTTTGTCTGCAAAAAAAATATAGTGTGAAGCTGATAGATTTTCTAGTTTTTCCAATGACCCCAGGTGATAACTGGTCATCTCTTTTTTTATTCATATTTTAATTGCTAAACATGTAGTTTGTGCCATTCTAGCAACTTGTTGTAAAGTAATACATAAGACCAAGTTTCTAACCTCATGGAATTTTTATTCAATGGGTAATAGATAATAAACATTTTGTAATGTTGGATAAAGAAAAGCTGCAAGTCATATAAGGAGATAGATGTGACAGAATGATGAGGAAGAACTTATTTAGGAAAGGGTAATCAGAGAAGGCACCTCTCAGGATGAGACAATTCAGCCTATGTTTGAGTTATACTCAAGGACCCAGAAATACTGACATTAGAAGGACAATCTTTCCAAAGGGAAAGAAGTAAGCAGTTTGTAAATAGAAGTCAACACAAGATCCAACTGGCCCAAGCACAGGGACTGAGATCCAACAGATGACGTTAGAAAGAAAAGCAATGACCACTTGGATCCTCATGGCACGGCAAACATTGGGGTTTATTCCAAGTGGGGGGGGCACTGAAGAATTTCAAACATGAGTGAGGAGAGCATACTAGGCATTCCTGTGAGGTTGAGTGGAGAACTAGGTGGTGCCAAGCCAGAGTACTAGGGAATGATTTATACCAGTGCGAAGAGAGAAGGTGGAAAGAAATAGTCACACAGACTTGCTGATGGATTTGAGTTATTTAAACACAACTCCAACTTATATATCAATTGTTATATATCATAAGTATATGTATTTATACTAATATTTAGGATCATTGTACATCATATAAATAATCAATGTGAGAGCCTCAAATTACACAATTGCCTATAGTTTCCTTCATTAATTCATGCCCTCACTCTGGTGTTTTATATTCTTTTCCATCTTGGGCTGCTGCTACCACTTACCTAAGGTTTACCTGATCAGAAGGCTGCAGTGACTCTCTGTTGCCTTCCCAACAAATTCGTGATCATGACACAAATGTTCAAAGCCTCACATCCACGGCCCTCACTGTATCTTCCCAATCTTGTCTTCTCTTACACAGAAAAAGGCCTTCTAGCTGAAGGTGGGGGAGCTCCCCACTACCTACCAAATAGGTTCTGCTAACGTCTGCCTTCAGGCCTCTGGTTATTCGTGTTTCACTGCCTGGAATAGGCTCACATTATCTCACCAATCACGATGTTCATTTCCCTTTTAGAATCTGACCCTCTGACTGGTTTCTCTTCCCTTCTATTATCTAATGGAAGGTAATGTCTGAGAGGTAACTATTCAGAAAGCTATGATCTAGAGGTACTGAAAGAGTGATTGAAATCGATTTCAAACAAAAATAACTCAGTAAAAATACAAAAATATATTCACATTTACATCTCTTGGCTTGCCTATTCCAGAATGCTTCTGTATATGTGAGATGCAAAATACACTAATGACCTGCAGGGGGCAGAAGGGGACAACTGGGGAACAAATAAAATGGAAATGGTTGAGTTTAAACTTTTTTTACTTTTGATTTTGTACAATGCAATATAGTTTTCTTGTTAAAAACATGCGTTTTAAAACTGAAATTTAAAGAGAAGCAGTTTAAATAAAAACACAACATAAATTTCCTAATGTGATTTTTTTTCAGGTATATTGCCCAATTCACTCAACGTAATTGTAGACATTAGCTAATTAAATATTACCCACCACAGAACCTTGTTTGTGACACTTATTCATTTCTCCCACTAATAAATATATGTTACTCAGTATGTGGTAGGACAGTAGCATTCCCATGGGGATAAAGTCCCTGCCCACCTCAATCACACGCATTGTAAAAGTCTGCCTTAAAACTATTCCATAAGAATTTATGAGTGTGTATCATAACTCTCAACCAGATTTTAAAATGGTTGTATTCTCTGCATTAAGAATTCTAGATATCAGATGTAAAGAGATGACTCAGAGATTAAGAACACTGGCTCCTCTTACAGAGGACCCAGGTTCTATTCCCAGTACCCACATCATGGCTAACAACTGTCTGTAACTCCAGTTTCAGGGGGTCCAAAGCTCTTTTTTGCCCTCCAAGGACTTTGCACAACAGGGATGCACTTGCGTACATGCAGGCAACATACCCATACACATAAAAATTTTCATAAATAATAATTTTAGATATCTTTCTCTTGATAAGTCCTTAAGCCTCCTTATCTGATTTCTGTTCTCTGCCAGGGCACATGAGTTTGCCATTTATGTTCTGTGGGCAAGAACAAAGAGGCAGATTTTATCTCAGTATTCGTTCAAGGCTCATCCTTCCTTCTTTGACCTCCCGTACTCTGTTCTCAACCTGTCCAGAGGTCTCTTTGTCCTGCTCGGCCAAATGTCTTTAGCAGAACTTCTGCACCATCTGGCCTTGGGTGATCTGATGCCCTCAGGGCTCACTCCATTTCAAAGAACCTCTCCTTTTATTGCCCAGACCTTCAGGGCCTATTCCAAATCCTATCCTCCCCTCTCTGATCTCAAAATCTCTCTCAAATTCTCTAACATTTGCTCCAAACCTTTTAGCAAAACCACTAATTTTCATTCTAAAAATATTGCCCGAGGCGTAACGATTCGTTTTACCAAGCACTCTAAGCTCCTCAAGAGCAAGGCCTATACCGTGTTATCTTTCCTGCCCAAATTAGTTTCTTCACTGAATTCACTGTAGTTTGGGAAAATAAATGGCACTTTAGAATGTTTAAGCTATGAGATGCAGAGCTGAACTCCATGAAACTAACTCAGCGCCTCTCTGGATCCCAGAGGCGTAGCATGCAGGCTCTACCCACCTTGGCCTGCATTTCACTCAGATGGGCCATGAGCTCATCCAGCTGAGCAGCTGCTGAGGTCTTAGATGACGGTGTTGATTTCTTGGGCTCTTGGATCTCACTATAGACAGAAAAAAAGAAGTTATACTAACTACATGAAAACTCCAATAAACGTTAAGTCACACATAAAGTATCAGAGGATTCAATTTTAACTACTAATGCTTTTGGTGTGAAGGTAGACAGTATTTTAAAAACAGCTGATAGACCAAAATTCTGAATAAGGCCTTTCTGCCTTCTGTCTCTATTTCTTTTTGGTCACCTAAAAAATAACCACTTGTCCCCCAGCATCTAAGGAGAAGTGCTGGTCATATTGCTGGTAGGGATTTTCCCCAGCTACCAGATTCCAAGCAACCTCAGAACAGAGCTTGCATCGTTAAAAGATATTTTTAATCATATTTTTTAAATTTTATTTATTTCTGTATGTGTATGAATGTACTGTCTGCATGCAAGTTTGTGCACCGTGTCAATAGATATTTTCAAATGATAAGGTGTTATATCTTCTCTCAGTCACCACTAGTAAAAGAAATAATAAATAAGCATCAACAATCAAAGGCCTGTGGATCAGTTCTGACCGTGTCCATCTACTTACCTACTGTCTATATTTGTTTTCCTACACTGGGGAATCATTGCCACAGAGAACATACAGTTTAGATTCACACATATAACTTTGCAAACCCACACTGTTGAATATTTAGATAACACATAAAAGTATAGTTTAAGATTTATATACATAACTTTACAAACCCACACTATTGAATATTTAGATAATATAATTTAATAACATAATATATAAATACATATTATATATAATATATTATGGTCACTTCATATTTATACAATTGTGAATCAATTACTGAGAAATAAAACTTGGTGCCCAACAAACAGAATACAGACTGTAATTGAGTACCTGTGTCATTATTATGAAAATTAACCGAATAATAGGAATAAAAGTAAAGCCCAATAAACTCTAAAAACTAGATCATCCAGAACATATTCTTAGTTTGCAGCAACAAATGTACAAATTGAGAACTTAAAAAAATTATCCACTTGGGGCTGAGGAGATAGCTCAGCTGTTAAGAGCACCAACTGCTCTGGCAGAGGATTCGGGTTCAATTCCCAGCACCCACATGGCAGCTAAGAACTGTCTTTAAGCTGGGCGTGGTGGCACAAGCCTTTAATCCTAGCACTCCTGAGGCAGAGGCAGGTGGTCTCTTGTGAGTTCAAGGCCAGCCTGGTCTACAGAGTGAATTCCAGCCCACCTGGGACTATAGGGAGACCCTGTCTTAAAAATACAAAAAATAAAAATTATCCACTTAGAAAAATATAGCTGTTAATTAATTATTAGGATTCAAAAATAAGTTATATTTTCAAGTTATGTAGAAATGGTGATGAGAAATACACACACACATACACACACACATACACAAACATGTACACACCCTGTGTTGAAGGCAAAAAGCTTGTGCGACTGAGCCTTTAATGGCCATGCCATCTCTCCAGCCTGCAAAAAGCTTCTGAATAAAAATGTTTACTATATATACTTGAGTGCAGTATTTTTAAAGGGGGAGGTGGAGTTTGGAGTGATACCTCAGTCAATAAAAGTACTTGTCCCTAAATCCTGAGGACCTGAGTTTGATTCCCCTGAACGCACATTTAAAAGTCAGGTGTGTGTCACATGTTTAGAACCACAGTGTTGGGGAAGGGGAAAGAGGCAGATCCCTGGGGCTCACTGATCTGCCAACCTGGCCTAATTGGTGAGTCTCAGGTCATGAAAGTGCAAAGTGGAGGGCACCTGGGGAATGACACTAAGGTTGACCATTGGCCTCCACATACACATGCACAGCTGCACACAACATGCCCCTGAAAACACATGAACATGCACACACGTACCTACACAAACACACATACACAAAATTTGATGTGACTTGACCTGGAAACATACACAAAATTTGACCTGACCTGGGAACTCACTATGTAGACCAGACTGGCCTCAATCTCAAAAACATCTGCCTGCCTCTGCTTCCCAGGTGCTGGGGCTAAAAGTGTGTGCCCACGCCTGGCCCACACAAAAATATTTTTTAAAAATTAACTTTAGAATAACATTTACAACTAAGGACTAAAAAAAAGACCTAAAAAAATTTTAAAGAGTAAAATATGAATTAATGAAGCAGAAAACAGGCTAGATTTAATTGTTTACTATTTTTATTGTATGTGTATGAGTGTATTGCTTGCATGTATGTAAGTGCACCATGTCATGCAATGCCTGCAGAGGTCAGGAGAGGGCATTGGATCCCCTGGAACTGGAGTTATGGATGGCTGTTAGCCACCATAAGTGTATAAATGTATTGCCTGCATGTAGGTAGGTGCACCCATGTCATGCAATACTCACAAAGGTGAAAAGAGTGAGTCAGATCCCCTTGAACTGGAGTTACAGATGGCTGTCAGCCACCATGTGGATGTTGGGAATTAAATCCAGGTCCTCTGCAAAAGCAGCCAGTGCTCTTAACCTCTAAGCCATCTCTCCAGCTCCAACCCTAGATTGTTTTTAAATGACAACTCGGTGCATATACTGTATAAAATTTCCAGGAACATAGAAAAATATGGAAAATTACCCAGTTTTATGAAGTCCACAGAAACTTGATAGTGAAATTAGACAGTTAAGGAAGAGACAGAGAGACAGAGAGAGACGGAGAGACAGAGACAGAGAAACAGAGAGAGAGACTGAGACAGAGAAGCTTAAATAAAAATTGAAAAAAAGGGGAGTTTAAAGAATGCAAAGGAGGGGCTGGAGAGATGGCCTAGTGGTTAAGAGCACTGACTGCTCTTGCAGAGGACCCAGGTTCAATCCCCAGCACCGACATGGCGGCTGAGAACGGTCTTTAACTCCAGTACCAGGGGAATCCGACCCCCTCTTCTGACCTCTGCGGCATTGCATGACACGGGTGCACAAACCTACATGCAGAAAGTACATTCCTACACATACGAAAATTAATAAAAACATAATTTTAAAAAAATGCAAAGAGGCCCTCATCCAATAATTCAAAATGTTCAAACTTAGAGACAGGTTTAATATAACTCATAACACTAATGAGCAGAAATAACATCTTATATATGTCTGGATATGTACTGGATGGAGTAGGCAATGGGATCAAGTTTATATATAATTTCTATTGTTGATAACTGGGAAAAAAGAAAAATCCCATAACCTGATAAATGTATCACTAAGCAAACCCATATTTAATAATGAAATTAAATTATCTATTAATTTATACTAATATTCTTGCTAATTCTAATATTCTAGAATGCATTTTCAAATGCATTAAAAATAAAAGAATTATATAGATTTAAAAAGGAAAGCATTCCCACTTTTTCCTTTAAAAATAGGTGATATTGAGGGGCTGGAGAGATGGCTCAGAGGTTAAGAGCACCTACTGCTCTTGCAGAGGACCTGGGTTTGATTCCCAGCCTTCACATTGTGGCTAAGAACCATCTTTAAGTCAGGCAGGGTGGTGTGCGCCTTTGGTCCTGGCACTTGGGAGGCAGAGGCAGGTAGATCTCTGTGAGTTCAAGGCTGGCCTGTTCTACAGAGTGAGTTTCAGGCTAGCTGGGGCTATAGGGAGACTCTGTCTCAAAAAAGACAGAAAAGAAGTTTTTTCTAAAAAAAAATAGGTGATATGATAACTAACCTGGAAAATCGAAGACAACTTCTAAAATGCATATAGAACACAAGATGGTAATTAGATAGGAGAATAAAGTAAGAATGTGTCTTCCTTGTCCATTGTTTACTCGCATTAAGCAAACAGAAAATCCAATGGCAAAACAGTGAATGTTTTTAACAAAATTATAAACCAACAAAGAACTAGTCTAATAAAAGATATATAAGAGTTCTATGACAAAATAATCATTGGCGGGCATAAAAATTAACCTACATGTCAAATTTCAAAAATGAGCAAAGGGGGCATACTGTGTAAAGGCAGTTACCATGCAAGTCTGATGTTTGATCCCCAGAACCTACATTTTCAAAAGGCTGGTTGTTTTGACTCCTATTTGTAATCTCGGAATTCCTACAGCATGATGGGAGATGGGCTGTGGAAGCAAGGAGGATCTACCAGAAGCTTGTGTAGGCAGCAGCAGAAACAAGAGACCCTGCCCCCCAGAGAAGAAGTGGAAGACAGAACTAACTTCCAAAGTTGTCATGTAACCTCCACACACACGCCAAGACACACGTGCACATAAATAGATAAATAAATAATAAAAACAAAATTTAAATATGGCAAAAGGGCCTGAATACATACTCATCAAAAATTGACTAACAGCCATCAAGTATACAAAAAGGTATTCGGGGTCTGGAGAGATGGCCTAGCAGTTCTTGCAGAGGACCCGGGTTCAATCCCCAGCACCCACATGGTGGGTGAAAACCATCTTTAACTCTAGTTCCAGGGGAATTCTGACACCCTCTTCTGACTTCCGTGGCATTGCACGACATGGGTGCACAGACCTACATGCAGACAGTACTTTCATACACATACAAAAATAGATTTAAAAAATGATATTCAGCACCATTGATCATAAGGAAAATGCAGACCGACACCCCAGTAGGGTGTGAGGCAAGTACTGGCAAAGTTGTAGAGAGAAGCAGGAAGCCTAGTACACTGTTGGTGGCGTACAAATTGGTTCAATCCAGATGAGAAAGAACATGGAGGTTTCTGACTATCAGCAATCTCTCTGTTGAACATATGCACAAAGGAAATGAAACCCTCACAATGTAGAGATAGCTGCATTCTTACGTTCACTGCAACATGACTCAAACAGCCAAGATGTAGACACAACCACAGTGTCTGTGGATGGATGAATAGATAATGAAACTTAGACTATGATAGATGGTGTAGATACAGGAAGAGAAAGAGATCCTGCTATTTGATGCAATGTGTATGAGCCTACAGGACATTGTGCTAAATGAAATAAGATGGAAAAGAAAACCACTGTATGGTTGTAATTAAATGCTTATACACAGAGTACAAACAAATACAAACATGAGGAAATAGAAAGTAAAACAATGGTTGCCAGGTGTGAGGAAAGAAAGAGAAATATAGGTTAGAAGACCCAGATATAAAACATGTGAGATGAGGAACTCTAGGAATCTAATGTGCAAGATGAGAGTTATAGGCAAGAAAATTGTACAATATATGAAATTACTACTAAATCTGAAATTTTGTTTGTATGTTTCACTAAACATTCATTGTATGTATCAAGCACATTAAATTGTGAACAATATATATATATATATACAATTAAGTGAAAAAGATATGTACCTTATATGCCACTTTACTCCAAACAAGCTTCAAATTCAATAAAATTTCATAAAGTCCTAGAAGAATTACTTAAACTATTTGTAAGCTGATGTTTAAAGTTATGGTCTAGGATACCCAAGAAAAAATGTTTTAAGGTTAAGAAGCTGGGTGTGATGGTACACACCTGTATTCCTAGCAGCTGGGGGGATGGGGGGGGAGGCAGGCAGAATCCTGTGAGTTCAATGCCAGACTGATTTATGTAGTGAGTTCCAGGCCAGCTGGAGCTCCATTGAAAAAAATCGTATCGCAGAACAAAAATAAAAGCAAACACGCAAACAAAAAACAGATTTTAAAAATGTTTGTCCAATAGATAGAGAGGGAACATTCCATAAAATTAAGATAATCGAGACCTTGTGTGGTACAGTTATGATGTGGTGCTTGTAGATGACACTAATTAAATCTGTGCCATTGTGATGATAAAAACACATAAACAGTTTGAAAAGGTGGAGTAGAAAATATAGTCTTGTAAGGGATCAGTATATTATAATGTGCCATTTCAAATAGAAGCATACTGAGGACTCAAGAAATAGCAATATACTGAGAAAAAAATAAATTCTAACTACTTACATACCACATATGTAAATAAATTGTGTGAACTGAATATATTAATAATTTAAACATAAAAATATTATAAGAGAGGATGCAGTTACCATGGTCAGCAGCACGTCCTCCGACAGGACTGTGAACACTCCCTGCTCTGCTATGTCTAAGCAAGGAACAAATGAAGTTGTGTGAGAGAGATGACATGTACACGCAGGTGGACATGCATGTGTGGTGGAAACCAGAGAACAGCCTTGGGTGCCATTCCTCAGGTGCTGCCCACCTTGTTTGCTCAAGATAGCATCTCTAAATGACCTAGAGCTTCCCAAGTAGGCTACGCTGGCTGGCCAGTGAGCCCCGGGACCCTTCTGTGCTGCCTCCCCAGCACTGGGATTCCAGGCACATGCACCACGTCCAGCTTTTTCCATGGATTCTGAGGCTCATCCTCAAGTCCTCATGCTTGTACGGTAAGCACTTTTCCAATGGAGACATTTCTACATCTCCAAATGCAGCTTCTCATCTAGACCTGCCAATTCATAGAGCTTACATCACAATTAGGAGATATTTGTGCTTATTCAAAGAAGTCCTATAAATTTTTAAACCAGAGTCTTTGTATAGTTTATAAGAAATAGAACAGTCATAATAGTTTGAGTTGACTCTGCAATAAAGAGCTAATGATTACAAATTAAAAGGCCCATTACGTGAAATGCTCTTTGAAAGAGTGGAACCTCAAATCACAGTTACTCTGATCTGTCCTGATCTTTTTAATACAGTAAAGGTGTTTTGCAATGTCATGATCCATAACCTACTTTGTGACTCAGATTTTAATAATGTAAATCACAAGACATGAATGGAAAAGAATGTAGGCTTCTTTTTTTTTTAATGTAGGCTTTTTAACTAAGGAAGGAGCTTCATTGTGCTAGATTTTTTTCCTCTATTTAATTCTGTTACATTTTATGGACTGTTTCTCCCTATAATTACTAAACTTATCATTTTTCTCATGCAACAGACACATTTATAAAGTATCGCTCATATTGCTATTAATGTATAACCCTTAGAAATGTTCCACTGCTGGGGCTGGAGAAATGGCTCAGCACCGACTACTCTTGCAGAGGACCTGGGTCCAATTCCCAGCACCCACATGGCAGCTAAGAACTATCTTTAACTCCAGTTCTAGGGGAATCTGACGCCCTCTTCTGACCTCCGAGGCATTGCATGACATGGGTGCACAGTCCTACATGCAGATAGTACATTCATACACATAACAAAATAAATTAAATTTTTTAAAAATCTTAAAAAAAAAAAATAAAGAAATGTTCCACTGCTGTAGTCATAGCTGGTTCGGAATACACTTTCAAGGTTTCCTGAAAACAATGTTCCATTCATTTACACAAGCCAGAGTACAGGGTAGAAGCAGATGTGGGAACCGAGTTTCCGAGTTTACCTCTCTATCATGTAAGCTAATGTTTGCAGCTCTGAATACAACTACTTCCAGAGTTTGTAAAAGTCTCTAATGTATTTGTGACTGGATTTTATATCATTCTCTCACCCATGTCTCCATTGTATGGCTCAGTCATGGAGCATATATACCAGTCAAAGTCCAATCCAGAAAATATAAACCAGTTTAAGTAAACAAAAGGAATTTAATGTAGAAACTTGATTACACAGATGACGGAAGAGCAAAGAAGGAAAAGAAAAGGCACTGAGGTAAGCAGAGATTGGCCACAGCAGGAAGTCTTTACTACCTCAAACTAAAAGGACAAAATGAGTGAAAAAATTATCAGAGCCCCGGGGCCCTGGTCAGTGTGCTGGAACCACAGCAGGTTTGTCACACTCCTGCCACAGAGACATTGGAAAGTCAACAACCAGGGCAAGTGACCTGTTATTTTCTTGCTTTGCATCTTTCAATCTCTCTAGTGCCTGTTGATCACATCCCACCAGAGCCAACTCTCCCTGGAGCTTGGAAAACCCACCCATCAGGTTTAGCCTGCTGGAGGGTGAACGGTCTCAGGTTTCAGTTCAAGGGGGGACACTAAGGTGGATTGCTGTTTGGATCAGAGATTTTCAAATTTTTTAAAATTTTATATGTGTAAGTGTCTTGCCTGAATGTTATGTAAGTGCACACGTGTTGTGCAATACCCACGGAGGTCAGGAGGGGGCATTGGATTCCTCCAGAACTAGAGTTACAGACAGTTGTTAGCTGCCATGTGTGTGCTCGGGATTGAACTCAGGTCCTCTTTAAGAGCAGCCAGTACTCTTAACCACTGAGCCATCTTTCCAGTCCCAGATCAGAGTTTAAAATAATCACTAATCTTGTAGACAGATAAGCAGACTGCAACATGGTATAGACTGAGGGAAGTTCAGGCCCATGTGGCAGAGTGATGGATCCTTTTCATGAACTTTGGAAGAAGGGTGAAGTTCTATACCATTTCCCAAGATCCATGGGCAGTCCATATAGTATGTGCTTGCAGTCAGGCTAGGTCTGATTCTTACCTGACAGGGGGAGGAAGGAAATGTGTTATCCAGGAGCCTATGTACAGAATCAGCTGCAGACATGGTCTACCATAGCAAGAACCCAGAAGAACAGGTTAATGGAAGGGCTTTACAAAATACCATGAGCATGGCTCTCACTAACAGAGACAGGACAAGAGAGAGAAAGGAGTCCAGAGAAGAGATGTTCAAAAGTTAGCACTGGTATGCAAAGAACTGAATGCAGTGCCAGACATAGAAGAATGCCTGGTTCTTGTACTGCTTCTTATGATATGTATTTGAGTATTTGCTTGTATTTCTATTGAAATTTTGGTTTTCCAGATTTAAGAAATCACATGTTTGATAAGAGCCTTTTGTGTACCCGGAACTGCTGGCTTGTTCAGGTTTGTTTTGTTTGTTAACCACAGCAGGACTATGAGGACATGTTCACCCATCACTTCCTGAAGCTGGAATAAATGGGAAATATGTATTAGTTGAGGGGGCTCATTGCCACCAAAGTAGAAAATACCCTCAAGAAGGAAGTTTTAAAAGACGTCATACAGCATAAGTCCTTCTGGTTTTGCTCTCTGTATGCACTTCTGAATGTGCTTCTGAAACTAGGTAAAGTGGAGTGAGTACCCTGTACCAAGCGTGAATCCTTACCATCCATGCGGCAAGCCCTTCCATTGTTTCCCAGGAAAATGTCCAATCCTTTTCTAAAAATGTAAGCTATGATTAGAGAGGGACACGCCAAAACAAGTGATTTGGGGGTTTGGATGTTGTTTTCTTTAGTTTCAGACTGACAATCCTGTTTGCCCAGGAGAAATGATTCAGCAAGTGAAGCGATTCCACTTGTAACATTTACCACAGGAAACCCTTCCACCTCCTAAACAAACTTGGAGCAGACACGGACATGTCTATGTCTATGTCAGAGTCTTTCTGTCCTATACCAGCCCTGGTCCTAGGACTGACATTGCTTAAGTTTCTTCAGGTGTGTTTTCTCCTTTGAGAACTGGAGCATGGTATCTGGAATACAAGTTCCAAACATCTGTGCTGACCCTGGGACCCTTTTCAGGTGGTAAAGGAAACATCAGAGCCAGCAGCCTGGACAGCCTGTCTGGAGGCCAGGCACCTTGAGTGGCTGCCATGTCAGCATAGGCGTTTCTACCTCTGCTCAAAGACTATGGAAAGAGGAAGAAACTGGGGGGAAGTCTAGTAACAAACTTTTATAAGCCAAACTACTGCTCAAATATTGAATGACAATTAAACCTGCTGCTCAAATATTGAATGACAATTACCTACTAACTTTCTATTTCGAAATTATTCCATAGAAACCAAAGCATACCTGTAGACATTTGGCTTCCGGATATTGGTAGTATACACAAGCTGCACCTAAAAGATAAGTGACAGAAAGATCAAGAATGGTATTTGTATTAAAATGTTGGTGCTTCTCAACATGCAGAGGGGATGGGGAAGGTTTTCTGCTTCTAAAGGGTTTGACTAGCAGTGGATAGTGATGCACACATGAAACTCAAGCCACTTGGGGGCTGAGGAAAGAGAAGCATGAGATGAGGCTGGCCAAAGTGACGTAGTAACACCCTGTCTCAAAGCAAACAATAATAAGAATAAAAGGAATAATTGGTACATTGCTTGCTTAGATCTCCTTTCCAAGGGCAGAAGAATTACCTGCTGCCTCCCACAGAAAGGCCAAATTCTAAGCAGAGAAGTGGCATGTAAGCAAATACCAGCTGCCCCTCCAATCTGGGAAAACAAGGAAACAGAAAAGTGCACCATCCTCAGATGAGATGCATAAAACAAGCTGAGGAAGAGCAAAGTCCTTTAGGCAGGACAGAGCCTGCGGGGGAGGCTATGACACAATTAAAATAGGTTTTTAAAAGAAATAATGTGGCACTGGAAAGATGGCCCTCCACGACACATGTGCACTTACATTCATGCAAGCAAGATACCCAGACATATAAAAATATAAAAATAAATACTTTCTTAAAAAAAGAAATAATGTATGAACCAAAAATGTGGTTGGCTGGCAATTCATTTATTTATTCACCGAAGACATACTTACTGAATGTCTGTTATGTGCCGGGACCTCGGATAGCATACTCAAAACATCAAAAACAGTCCCCAGGGGCTGAGAGTGTAGATAAGTTGGTGAAGTACTTGTATAACATCCAGGAGGCCCTGGATCCAATCGCTAGAACCACATCAGGTGTGGTGGCACATGCCTATAATCTCAGCACTTTGGAAGTGGAGACAGACGATCAAGAGTTCAAAATCATCCTCCCCTGTCACATAAGGAACTCAAACTCAGCTTAGGCTCCTCAAAACAAAGCAAAACAAAACAAAACAAAACCAGAATTCTCTAAGCCTTATATTCTATTGACAAAAAGTGAATAATAAACACAAATTAATCTATAAAACTAGTCAAGGGTGGAAGATAAGAAACTTTCAGAGAGTAGCAGCTATAAATCTGTGGCTGAAGAAAGACTCACTGAGGAGAAGGACATTTGCGCAAAGGCTTACAGGAGGTGAAGAAAGTAAGCATGGATCAGGGTAACATGATCCACAAGCAAGAAAGGGCTGGAAATGACTATGAACAAGGCAGCCAGTGTGGCCCATGTAGTGACCCAGGGAAAGCAGCTGGATGTGCAGAAAGTGAATATGTACTCACAGTTCAAGCTGAGACGCCTATGAGAGCAAAGGGGGGAATTCTAGAAGTAACTCATGTCATATAACTTAAAGTTATATAATTTTACATTTATACATATGCACATATACATATATACATATTTCCTTTTGAGATAGGGTCGGTGTGGTTGGGCTTGTCTGGAGCTCACCTTCTGTCTTCCTTCCAGTACTGGAATTTAAAACACGCACTTCCATCCCCTGATAAGATATATATTACTGAAGAAAATTTGGTTTTATTGTATTATTGGACCTATAAAATATTTCCAATCAAGGGCTGTGTGTAGTGGTATATACTTTTAATTTTTTTTTTTATCTTTTCGAAACAGGGTCTCCCTGTAGCCCCTGTTCTGGAACTCACTCTATAGACCAGGCTGGCCTTGAATTCACAAAGATCCATCCGCCTGCCTCTGCCTCCCGAGTGCTAGGATTAAAGGCATGTACCACCATGCCCGGCTTTACACTTTTAATCTTAGCATTTAGGAAACTAAGGCAGGAAGATTGTAAGTTTGAAGCCAGCCTAAGTTACATAGTAACTGCCTCAAAATAATAATAATAAATAATAATAGTAGTAACAATAATAGCACCAATAATAATTGTGCTAAAACCTCTTTTCCTTTTTTAGCTTTTTTTTTTTAAGACAGATCTCATGTAGCCCACGTTGGCATCTAACTTGCTATGTAGCCCAGGCTGGCCTTGCACTATGGGTCTCCCTGCCTCAGTCTCCCAAGTGCTGGCATAGCAGGTGCAAGCTACAACACCTGGAGGAACTCATTCTCTGTAATAAAGTTTTCCAAAATAAGTTTAGATAACACATAGCTCTATGTGCATGAAGGGAAATTTCTTAAATATCCTTTGATTAGTTAAATATTTAAAATACCTCAAGTAAATAATCAGTCTTGACCTAGACTCACCTACTTCACTGTTGTCTTAGCGCTTGTTCTCTCTAATATTGTAATGTGGGAACTTTCCTTCAAAATGTCTGCTTTCTTAAAAAAATATGTAGCCTTGTTATTTTATTGAATTTGCAATCTTCTTCAAAGCTGCATTTTTATGGCTAATAGATTTGACAGTGTTGGTAGATTTCATTTGTGCTTTTCTGCAAACCATAATGCTTTTAGTAGATTCATGAGCTTCCTCTAACACTGATGAGCACAGACATCCAGGGTACATTCTGCTCTGTGGAAGATATTCTCAATTCTGTTTTTTATGTTAAAAGGTATAAATATTTTCAGGACAATAATTGCTCTTTTTTTTATTTTTTTTATTAATTTTATTTATTTCTGTATGTGTATGAATGTACTGTCTGCATGCAAGTTTGTGCGCCCGTGTCGTGCAATGCAGCGGAGGTCAGAAGAGGGTTTCGGATTCCCCTGGAACTGGAATTCTCCTGGAATTGGAGTTTCAGACGGTTCTCGGCTGCCATGAGGGTGCTGGGGATCAAACCCGGGTCCTCTGCAAGAGTGGTCGGCGCTCTTAACCACTAGGCCATCTCTCCAGCCCCTCTTTTTTTTTTTTTTTTTTGGTCTTTTTGAGACAGGATTTCCCCGTAGCTCTGGCTGTCCTGGAACTCACTATGTACACCAGGCTGAATAATTGCTCTTTTTTAGTTACTGTACTAAATAATGGATTTCACCGTATCATTTTTGTGCATATACTTCACTGTACCTCATTCCTTCCTGCCTTCCCACCCCTCCCCATACAGTCCCCTTCTGCTCTCGTATTGATGTGTGCTTCTGCATATGAAATAAAATACCTTTTCTTCCTGCCCCATTACACTCTTGCTCCTTGTTTCCCTCAGCCCCGTCCTTATAGGCCTCCTCCCCCCATATAGGAGCCCTTCTACTTTCAAGTCCAGACAATACTGCCATGTGTCTTCTCTCTCTGCCTCCATTCACAGCACTTTTCTCCAATAATACTGTCATAAGGACAAGCTTCCTAGTTGTGTCTATTTGCTGATTTTTTTTTAACATTTTTGCCAAGTATGGTTAAATACAAAATCACAAACTTCCATATTATTTTTTCCATTTTGGTATAGAATATAGATTTATTGAATGAGAACCAAAAGCCAAACTCCATCAAAGTCAAGATTTTTCAGAAGCACAATTTTCATCTTAAGTAATTAAGCTAGATGAACTTTTATCTCTTGGATTTTGCTGGGAAAAATTTGAGCTGCTTCCTTTGGTCAAGCTTAATTGTACATAATTGTAGCATGTTAGGAAACAAGCTTTCATTCTATATTGATTGAATAATTTGATTAAAGATCTCCAGCTGATTTTGTACATAATCCAACCTAAATTTGTGTTGCTTTACAAAGTGTATTTTCAAAGAGCAGACATTCCAAAATCCAGAGTGTAACTGGCAACACAGAGAGAATATGTTTGTAGCCATGATTAGGTGTGCCTTTGTATTTCATACCAGCCAGCTTCTGGCCCAAAACAGGAGTTTTGTACGTCAGTTACTTATACACTCTGCGTTAACAGACTGAAGATTTTAGTTTCTATTTTGGTGGGCAGAACACCACAGTGTGTTTACATGCAAATGAAGAATTCGTGAGCATCACAACTAGTTCCAAGGGCACTTCTGCCTCATTTTTTTTTTTTTTAATTTTTTAAAATTTTATTTATTTCTGTATGTGTATGAATGTACTGTCTGCATGCAAGTTTGTGCACCCGTGTCGTGCAATGCCGCGGAGGTCAGAAGAGGGTGTTGGATTCCCCTGGAACTGGAGTTCTCCTGGAATTGGAGTTTCAGACGGTTCTCGGCCGCCATGTGGGTGCTGGGGATCAAACCCGGGTCCTCTGTAAGAGAGGTTGGCGCTCCTAACCGCTAGGCCATCTCTCCAGCCCTGCCTCATTGGTTTTTAAGCTGTTAAGAACACCATGCTTATGTGTTCCAACTACATTTCTATTCTTATTCTATCATAAAAAATTTTTTTCTCATCAATGTTGAATTTTTCAACTAAATCTCCAATGAGATAACATTGGTTATTTTACTTTTTTAATTTTTAAAAATTTCATATACATGAGCATTGTCTTTGTATTATTTCCATTTCTCCCATTCCCCAATTTCTTGTCCTCTACTTTTATTATTAAAGAAATCTCCATAAATGGTAGTCTAACAAGCTCTGAATAATGGCAAAACCAGTTGACATGCCAAGGTGGATGGGGGGAATGCCACATGGTCCTACCTCAAGAAGAGCTATAATCAATGGATGTTGAGAGGGAGAATCAGTTTTCTTCAGGGACTATCCCCCTGGTAGGTTATCTAATCCCAAATGCAGAGTCCTAAACACAGGTCCACATGAATACTACTATATATATATGTAATACCATATAGGCAAAACATGCATACACATAAAATAAATAAGTAAATTAAAATTAAAATAAAATCATTCAAACTATAATATTTTCCATGACAAGAATACTTGACTTCTAGTTTCTTTTTTTTTTTTTTTTTACTTCTGTTTCTTAAACATCATTGGTATGACATTAAGTTTGCTTTCTGAATTTCTTACTGATCCAAAGAAACTCCATGCATGTCACACATGGACCACAGTAGAGCATGGTTAGTAATATACAAAGTGGCCAACAGGGAAGAAGGTCTCAAATTTTTTCTGCTACCATTTGAAACATAGGACTTAGCTGTGGGGCTGCTAATGTTTGAGCTCCTAGCCCTCAAAATCAGCCCTGAACATATTACCCAGAAAAGGGTGATGCTGGTAAGGTTTTGTCTCAAGATCAGGAAAAGAGTTATTAGTAACCTTCTGGGTTTAGTCATATTTTAGTCATAATAAAATGAAAACTCTGTTCACATCATATAATAGTTGTACGTGTGTGTGTACGCACATACGTTCATGTAATAAGCTTGTGTGTTTATGTACACCTATAAGACTGTGCCCATGCACATGTGTGTGCCTGTGTGTGGAAGCCAGAGGTCAACAATGAACAATCAATCTCTACCAAAAACAACAAAACAAAACAAAAGAACAATGTTTCTCAGCAAACCTGGAGTTGCTGATTCTGCTGGACTGAGCCCTAGCCCTCCTCCTATCTCTGCTTCCCCAGCATCAAGATTCCAGGTGCTTGCCACTGAGCTCAACATTTTTCTGGGTGCTGAGGATCGGAACTCAAGCCTTGATGCTTTCACAGCACCTTACTGACTGAGCCATCACCCCAGGTGTTCTATACTATACTAGTACTGGACTAGATATGAATGATACCAGATGTCTGTTAAAACATGCAATGCTTGCAGAGGGTGTTGGATCCCTGGAACAGTTGTTAGTTGCCACGCGTGTATTGGGAACTGAACCCTAGTCTTCGGCAAGAGCAGCCAGTGGTCTTAACTGCTGAGCCATCTCTAGTCCTGGATTCTGGGTTTTTAATAAATCATCTCTTATGAATTTAATTACTTTGTGGTAGCTGCCAAGAGTTTTGCCATCTCTAGCTATACAAGAATTTTTAAATCTGTTCAGCAGAAAATAAGACCTGCAAAGCAGTATCCATGCAGTCACACTTCAAAAACTTGTCTCAGCTGCCACCTAGCCTTCTCCAGGTGAGCTTGGTCTTACTGAATGCAACTCCAGTCAAACTGTAACATGGAACCTCGGATGCCCAGAGTGACATGACAACTGCTACCACACCCTTACCAGCAAAAACATAGGCTCAAAGGATAGTCTACCATCATTTTATCAGCTCTCCTCTTCCCAAAAGTAACCATTTTCAAATTAATGTTGAATTTTTTTTTTCTTTCTTGGCTATAAGCTTCTCCTTTAATTACCTTTTATGTAGTATATGTTTAGTTTTCAAAAAAATGAACTCAAAACATCTGTACCACAATAAATGAAAAGTTACCTGCAAGGGACTTATGTCTTCCTGAGAGGACAAGGTCTTTGAAGCCTGGACAAGCTTACTCTCCTCTTTAGGTTGCTGATCCAGGGGACAAGGATCTGGATTTGAATATTCATCACTGTCCTGGAGAGTGGAACGTTCCAGTTCCTCCAACAGGGCATCTATACCACAAGAAACAAAAGAATTACCATTTAGCATATGCAAGTCTCCAGGACCATTTGCCTCTTAAGTAGTCCCAGGATACCCTTAATTTAGCTCCTTCTTTTGAATGAAGGCTGTTTTCCAATATCTCTTGTCCTTTCCTTCCTGCCTCACTTCAGGAGTGTGACCTGTCCTAGGAGATGCCTAATGCCTCCTCATACCTCCTTACATATGGTTTGTTTGGTATTTCTTAGGGTTCCATTCAATTTTATGGTTTCACTCTATAATTTGACTCCTTGAAAAAAAATCCCAATTACAAAAAACATATAATGTATTTTCTACAGGAAAAAAATATAAGAAACTTGGTCAGCATTTTTCAAATTATACCAAAAGGCAAGATTTTCTTTATCCTGACTTCTGTTGTCTAACATCTCAAAAGTTATCCCAAGAATGTAACAAAACAAAATATAAGTATTCTGTCTTTTAGGGTGTGGAGAGGACACAGGATCAGAGGGAAAAACAAAAACAGAGATATTGCACAATCAAGATGTGGCAATCCCAATCATTGGGACTTCTTTTGTAGTTTTCATAAGTAAAGTCAAGGGAACTTCACAAATGCTGACCTAGCACTTTTCTGCTGCAATGACATTAATCATACCAGTGAAAGAAAATTAACATATGCCTTCACAGTGGCGTGCCAGAGTGCACATTTTTCTTTGCATTATCCTAATGCTTCCAGGTGGATGACATTTTTATCCTCATTTCCTGTATCAGGAAAGACACACAATGACGTTTACAGTCTCATGAGTGCAGAACTAGATGCCAATCAGAGCTATCTGATCTCATGGTGAGCTATGTGAGAGCTACAAGTTGGACTTCCCAACATCACAGGACTGTCTGAGTCATCTTAAACATGACACATTCTCTGAAGCTCTTTCTTCATCTACATACTGAAGCAACTGGATAGAACAATATTTTTCAAATTGTATGTCATGGCATGTACTGTATCTCTACCAGATTTTTTTTTGTGGGGGGCTCTTTTTGAGACAGGGTCTCCCTGTAGTCCCAGCTGGCCTGGAACTCACTATGTAGACCAGGCTGGCCTTGAACTCACAAAGATCTGCCTGCCTCTGCCTCCCAAGTGCTAGGATTAAAGGCGTGCGCCACCATGCCCGGCTGAGGATGGACATTTTTTAATGTTATAGTGAAAATCTAATCATTTTGTTTTTACAAAAGAAATCTGTAGAACTTTCTCAATATCACAAAATATTGACCCTTATGCACCATTATACAAATGAGCAAGTTGAACTAAACTCTGTAGGTCAAATTATCCATCTAGGAAGAAACAATAACATGTAACTAATTTCAATGGATGAGCTTTATTTAGATCAGTAAACTTTAAAAAAAAAAAATAAAGCAATCGAGAATTTGATAGCTTTTATTTGAGTTTTTATTGAACTTTTGCCCAATGATTTAAAGGCAGTTGTAAAAATAAATCCTCTCTTCCAATAGAGAATTCTTTGTTCAGTGTGTGTACTTCAGCACATAAAAGGGAATATTATTTTTTTTAATTTTTTTTTATTATTTATTTTTGCATGTGTATGAATGTATTGTCTGCATGCAGGTCTGTGCACCCGTGTTGTGCAATGCCGCGGAGGTTGGAAGAGGGTCTCGGATTCCCCTGGAACTGGAGTTCTCTTGGAATTGGAGTTACAGACGGTTCTTAGCCGCCATGTGGGTGTTGGGGATCGAACCCGGGTCCTCTGCAAGAGCGTCGGCGCTCTTAACCGCTAGGCTATCTCTCCAGCCCCAAAAGGGAATATTATTTAAAATTTTTAATTAAAACATAATATTGAACATTTTACAGTCAATAATATTAAATTGTATTATTTTTAGTATTTGAAAATAGTAATATTAAAGTTACTTCAGTTAATTTTAGATTGGTGGTGGTTATTTCATGATACTGAGGAACTATCATTAAAATTACTGGCTTTTGTGGTGTGATACTGTTATTCTGGTTGTTTTTATAAATATACACTTATTTATGTTACAAATTAAGGCTGAAATATCTACAGGTATTTACTTTTATTTTTTTATTTTTGTTGGTAGTGCTTTTATGAGACATGGTCTCCTTGTGGAGCCCTAGCTAGCCTGGACCTCAATATCTAGACAGGCTGGCCTTAATCTCACAGAGATCCACCAGCCTTTGCCTCCTGAGTGTCTGGACTAAAGGTGTGTGCTACCACACCTGGTCCTTGAAAGACTTTTTGCTGTGGTTTTTATTTTCTTTTTTTCTTTCTTTTCTAAGTAAAGAAAACTAAGCTGAGCATGGTGGTGTGTGCCCATAGTCCCAGCCCTCAGGAGGCAGAGATAGATGGAAAATCTCTAGGAGAACAAGACTACCCTAGTCTATATAGTGACTGCCAGGCAGGCTGGGGCTAGGGAGACCCACATGGCGGCCGAGAACCATCTGAAACTCCAATTCCAGGAGAGCTCCAGTTCCAGGGGAATCCGACACCCTCTTCTGACCTCCGCGGCATTGCACGACACGGGTGCACAAACTTGCATGCAGACAACACATTCATGCACATACGGAAATAAATAAAATTTTAAAAAATTAAAAAAAAAGAATAAAAAAAAAGAAAAACAAAACAAATAACCCCCCACACACATAAAATTAAGACAAAACATGAAAATAAAGCTTCTTGTCACAATTTGATTAGCCAAACTCAACTCTAAATTCCAGAATTCCAAATTTTCACTCTATATTTCTCTGTTAAAAAAAGAAAGCTCTATTTTTTAAATTTTATTTATTTATTTATTTGTATGAATGTACCGTCTGCATGTAGGTCTGTGCACCAGTGTCGTGCAATGCTGTGGAGATCAGAAGAGGGCGTCAGAATCCCCCGGAACTGGAGTTAAAGGCGGTTCTCAGCCGCCACGCGGGTGCTGGGGATCAAACCCGGGTCCTCTGCAAGAGCAGTTGGAACTCTTAACCACTAGACCATCTCTCCAGCCCACTTCTTTACTTTTGAAATTTTTTTAAAAATGATGTTTATTAAGTATATGTGGATACATGTGTGTCATGGTGGCACGTGAAAGAGAACTCCTTGGGGGCAACAGCTCTTTCCTTCCACATGTAGGCCGTGGAGATCCAGCTCAGGCCACCAGACCCGAGGGCAAGCACCGTTACCCACTGAGCATCCCACCAGCCCTTTCCCTTCTGCTGTCTAACCTTTGCTCAACCAGAAGTCAGAGATCTTCCTGGATCAGTAGGAATCTGTTTATGTGGAGACAGGGCACCATTCCATAAAGGGTATGAGCTGCCCTTTGAAACCTCATCTCACCAAATCTATTTAAACTCCTTTTTGGCTCATGAGGTAACAGGACTTTCACTTCCTTTTTCCTATGAAGACACATTTCACTCTGAGGTTATACTTTGTGAATAATGCATATTCTATAACTTAAAGATGACTCATTTCACTATGACAAATATGAGATTCCTGCGGGTAAGGGTATTAAACCAAAAACTGTCAGTTCTGTGGGACAGCAGTTCTGGATTCAGGGTACCTTGCCCATGTACAGATTAGCACGTGTTTGGCACCATGAGCCAACTTGTTCATCTGCACGTCCCTTTCTGGATACACACCATGAGGTGGGATGACCTGTGATGGTGTGGAGATCTAGGATTGGCCACTGGGAGGTGATGTCATGCGATGTATGGGCTGCCCATCCTAAACCTATGTAAGATGCCTATTGTATAGAATAAATGGATTTGCACCCTCTGACGTGGTCTGGGAAGGAATGTTACCGAAGTAACTTGCATGTACCCTCTTCAACCTTTTCAACCGGGGGAGGGGGGGGGGATGTCAGCAGCCCCACACAGTTCTTCTCCCTAGTCCCTGACCTGTGGAAATTAAATATCAACCTAACATGTCAGGAGTATTATGCTATCTCTTGGGGTCTCCATAAGTTGTAATGATCTCTTCCTCATGTGAAGATTTAGGCAAAATCTTTAAGGTAGATACCAGCTACTGACCTCCAAGGCAGTACTTCACAGAGAAAAATGCTTGCTCACCAAAGCCAACCTGCAATTTCTACACCAATAGGGAGAGAAACCCATCCCAAATCTTTAGGGATAGCTATTTGGATTTTGCTGTTGTTGCTGTTTGAAGCAGCGTCTTAAGCTAGCCCAAGCTTACCAGGAACTCATTAGCCCAGGCTGGCCTCAAATTCATAGCAATCTTCCTACCCAGCCTCTTGATGCTGGGATTATAGGTATAAGCCACCATACCTGCCCTGGAAGGTATCCCTTGTTTTCCTCCATTTTGTTTTGTGAAGTAGGGTCTCCTATTGCCCAGGTTAACCTCAAACTTGCTGTACACTGAAGCCTAACATTGAACTCCTGAGCCCCCTGCCTCTACCTCAGGAGTGCTGGGTTTAGAGCCCTGCATCACCATGCCCTATGAGGGTGGCCATGGGAAAAATGACAATTTAAAGATACTGTTGAGGGGTAGCCACCAGCAGACTGCTGACTTGGAGCTAATGGGACAATCTACACAGGTCGGCTTCCACGCTGTCAACTGATGCTTTCTATTTTTCTGGACACAATTTCTCTAACATTGGGTCTGATCAGAAAAACTTCACAGTTTTTTTTTTTTTTTGTTTTGTTTTTTTCTTTTTGACATAGAGTTTCCCTGCAGTCCCAGCTGTCCTGGAACTCTCTATGTAGACCATGCTGGCCTTGAACTCACAGAGATCCGCCTGCCTCTGCCTCCCAAGTGCTTGTATTAAAGGCATGTGTCACCATTACTCCACTGGCCACTTGAAATAACACACTTTGAACACAGAACAACTTATAACCTTGTAATTCAATTGCTTTTGGTGTCAGATGCTCCTAGGGTAACAATGAGGGAGCTGTTTTGGTTTCCTTTGTTTAAAAAAAAGTCAAAACCCATTTGAGAAGACTGCTGCAGACACTAAGCTGATTAGCATATTTAAACCTGTTCAGTATTAGGTCTCTTTTAACTTTTTTTTTTTTTTTTTTTTTTTTTTTTGTCTTTTTGAGACAGGGTCTCCCTGTAGCCCCAGTTGTCCTGGAACTCGCTCTGTAGACCAGGCTGGCCTTGAACTCACAAAGATCCGCCTGGCTCTGCCTCCTGAGTGCTAGGATTAAAGGTGTGCGCCACCACGCCCGGAGTTATTTTTTTTTTTCTTCTTTTAACTTTTTAAATAAAATTTGATATCTAGAGAAATGCAAACTTCCCCAGCACTCACTCAGATAAAAATAAAATTCTACATCAAATTCTAAAATACAGAATTTACCCCAGTATCAAAATGTACCTTGCTGCCCCAACACTCTGATATTTATTAAACACCAACTTTTTCCTTTCTGTAACATCTCTTCCCTTCTTTCCTCTATTTCTCTAGCTCTCAAAACACAACCCAAGTTTTTAATGAAAGATCTATGCAACTCTGGGTGGCTCGAACTATGTTGAGAGAGCTGACTTCTAACACACAGAGATCTGTCTGCCCCTAAATGCTGAGATTAAAGGCAGGCATTATTGATGACAAAATAATTATGTTAAAAAAACAATGCTCAAGATAGAAATTTTCATTGCTGGTAGTTTTGATTTACCCACAAACACAAACTCACAATGTGGACTTAATATAGATAGGAAAACTGGGCAAAAGTTAGTGACGATGTGCTAAGATGCAGGAAAAGTTGCCAGAATGAAGTAAATGTGTCCCAAGAATGAAAACTTTACAGGACTCCAAAGATTTGAAATCTGTGGTCTCTCTGAGTAGAGTAGCCTATCAACATTTCTGCTCTCATATTGTCTCAAAGTGGACAGGAGGAATATATTTCAGGCCACAGTAATGTTAAAGATTCCTCTGAATAAAAAACTTAGGAAAAAAAACCACTGGAGTGATGGTGCATTATCTCCCTGATTGAAGAGTAACACATGAAACCATTATCTCCCTGACTGAATAGTAAACTCGGTAACACATGAAACCACTCCGGCTTTTCTCTGTTCTTCGGGGATCTTTATTCGGCCATTACTGTCCCATTTTTCTTTCTATCTTTCCTTCCCTCCCTCCCTGACTCCCTCTCTTCCTTCTTTTCTCCCTCTTTCCTTTTCCTTCCCTCCTGACTCCTTCTTTTCCCCTAAATCACATCTCAGTCATCTACTTGTGGCACCATATCTATCATCTCTAGCAGCTGCCTAAGGGGAAGGTGCTCAGAATAAAATGGTCACTTCAATCACAGTTCCGTCTGAAAACCCGTCTGAGCCTACTCTGTGCTTTGCACTAAACTCTGTGCCTGTTGTGCCGCAACAAAGAAGCCCATAGTTCCCCCCAGACAGCAATAGTTCCTCCTGTCTCACTCTTGGTTGAGCTGAGGACAGAAATGAGAAGAAAAAGCCCTCAGCAACATCATCGGTCTGGTTTAGAATATGCCTCATCGCACATGGAGATGGTGGCCAAGTCTCCTCCAAGAAGAACCCAACTCACCCAACTCTTCCATTGTGGCACACCCAGAATGCTCTGGCCTGGCAGGCTGTGAAGAACTGCTTTGGCGTGTGGTGAAGAAGGGAACCACAACAGAACTGAGCCCCACAGTGCAAAGCAGCTTCTACAACCCCCTTTGGTTCCTGTATTTGCTTAGCACTTCCTCACTTATGATTTGATGAATTTCTTTTTTTCCCCCTATTAACACATAGTTTTTAAAATAGTGCTGACACATGAAGGCAGGTTGTGAAAGATTTAGGTTTTGATACATTGGCCAGAGTGATAAAAGGTTAAAAATAGATTTTCAAAAGTTGAGCGCCTACTAAATAATATATCTCAAATTCATAGAATCTTGCCGGTTTATTCTTGTGGGGTTTTCTATGATAGCTTCTCTTCTTTTTTTCTTTTTTCTCCTCTCTTCTCTTTTTTTCTCTTTGAAACTAGAGGACCATGAAAGTACAGCCTCCTTCCTTAAAATTTCCACAAAACAGCACCAGCTTCATTTCGCCATTTTTATTTACTTATTTCAAACATCATGACTATCTGCCATTCTACATAAATAGTAAATTCTTTTAAAAGTACTTTAAAAACACATTTATTAGCGTGTATTGGGTGTAATGCAGAGGACAACCTGCTTTCTTCTTCCACCATGTGAGTGTTGGGGACTGAACTCAGGTTGTCAGTCTTGAGGTCAAGTGCCTTTACCTGCTGAGCCACCTCCATAGCTCAGATTGTAAATTCCTTACAGTAGGAAAGAAGTAAATTCATGCTTGTTTTCTTGGATACTAGCTTATACAGCTATCCAAAATGCAAATATCCATAGGCTAATGGAAAAAATCAATCCAGAAGATGTAAGGCACACTAAGGTTCCCACATCGGAATTATAAGTAATCCCTGCTTACATTGCTTTGTAATTTTCTCTAAAAAATGACTGTTAATTTTTCTGTTTTATCACTGTGACTTTGTTCATCTTGAAAGAGAGCATTTTAAAAAGGCCTATTCTGAGTATGTAAAGAACTGTAATTATAGGCCTGGGAAGTAGGTTTTGTCCCCATGTTTACCAGTACAGAAACAGGCTCAGGGAACCCTAACTTGTTAAAATAACAGCAGGGATAGCTTTGCTACTCAGTACATAATTCAGATTGTACTCCGGAGTCTGATTTCTGATTTTTTTAATTATTTATTTTTGTTACTAAGACCTCCTTTTAATAGATTCCCTTTGTATTACTTTAAGCGGCCATTGGATGTCAGTGCTGTTCCAAGTCTCTTCATTACAAACACAGCTTGAAAAAATTCCCATCGTTGCTGTCAGTTTTTACCAATGAAAATGACATTAGCTCTAGTGAAAGAGCAAAATCCTCAGCACATGCATTTTCTTAAACTCTGTGGCATGTGAGCCAGACGCTGGAAAGACAAATGTGCTTTACTACATGTTTAATGATTACTGTGAAATTTAGAATTAGACCCCCATTTCGTAGATTTTAACTCTGGATGTTTTCATCTTTCCGGGATAAAAAACTGCACTTGTAGGCAGGGAGTTCCGTGATTACGGTGTGTAAAAGGGAATGGAAGGGACACATAAAATGTATAAAAGGGAAAGAACGCATGCAGTATGTAAAAGTGACGGGAAGGAGTGCATGCAATGTAGAAAAGGGAAAGAAACGAGTGCAAGAGGCTACAGAATTGTCATCTGCAGCTTGAACTTACGGAAACTCTGCTTTACCCATCATGAAGGCAACTTAATTGCACACCCTAGTAGGCACAAAAGAACTTTCTGTCAAAGCCACTGATCTGTGCATCCTGTGCAGCAGAAATATCTGCGAACCGCAAAAGCCTGCAGCCTGGGAGAGCGGGGGTGGGGGTGAAGGGAGGAGCAACTTCTGAGAATCTTAGCCTTCTGCACGGTCACTGAAGTCACGCTAACAACCCTTCACTCCTCTCTCTAGCTCAGAGACCGCAGCCAAGTTAAACAGCCAATGCCAGCTCCCTGATGCCCCAACATCTAACAGGAAAACAACTATACAATTCGTTCGTTCTACCAATCTTATTAAAATTGAGGTGACAGAAGAGGAATGAGTCCCTGACTTCCAGGGCCTCACAGGTGGGTGGGTCAAGAAGATAAATAATGAACTGTGGCTATCTTGTTTCGAAAGAGGCGTCAACTCCAAAGTAAATAAAGATGATGAGGGTACTTCAGAATAGTTACAGGAACGCCAAGTTCAAAAATACGACGTCGGGTAAACCTTTCCAGGAAACGCTAATCAGCGATTGGCTGATTATTTCAGCCTAGAGGTACGCAGGCGTCGTGGCCTAACCCGGAAGCACTGCCTCCCTGGAAAACAAACTCAAACCCTGCAGAGAAAACTACCTTTCCCGTGGTGAATCTATCAAAAACTCCGCCCCTAGTTTCCCATCTTCTTCCTGGCAACCCAGAGTAAATAGGACTTCACTTCCCAGGATGCACTCTGCCAAGTGGGCCGTGCGCACGCGCCACGCGGCGGGCCCTTCAGCCCCCGCCCCCCCCCCACAACCCCGCCTCTATCCCACCGCCGCCATCTTTTCAGAGACTTTCATCCCGCAACGGACTGGGCCTTTTTTTCTTAAAGGCGAAGCGACAGCCCAAAACATTTCCCCCTTCTCCCGTAAGAGCTGGCGGCGCTGGGGAGAGGAAGGCCAGAGACAGGAAGGTGGGGTCAGGGAGGAGGCGGGAGTAAGCCCAGGCTACTTCCTAGGCCAAAGGGAGGCTAACTAGTGCCCTCGAGGCACCCGCGGAGCCTCCCGGCGGCAGGTGCGCGCGCAGCCAGCCGGGGGCGAGCGCGAGGCGGGGAAAGGTGCCTTTTATTCCCTCCCGCCTCCCTCGCCAGCCCTGCCCCTACCACCACCCGAGCTGCGCTCCGCTCCGAGGGGGGAAAAGGTCACTTTGGGATTGTCGCGAGACAGCCGTTTAACGGTGAGAACGGGTGCGCGGGGAAGGAAACCTCGCGCGCTCCCTGGGAGCCGGCTTCTGATTGGCTGACGGAAGGGGCGGGGGCGGGCACCGCAGACTTCGCTGCCTGTGAGGCTGCGAAGGGCGGGGCCAGTAGGCCGACCCTCATCCTCTCATTGGCCCGCTGCGTGTGTGTGACGGCCGCGCGCGAGCGCCGCTGGCGGTCGCAGGCCTTGAGTGGCAGGGGGCGGGGGGGGCACCCTCTGAGCGGGCAGAGGGGAGGGGGGAGAGAGGCACTCCGGAGAGAGTGAGCCGGACGCTCCGGGAGCCCAGGGGGGCGGGGGGGGAGCTGCGCCGCGGCCGCCGCCGCCTCCGCCTCCACCGCCTGGGACTAGGGGGTGGGGGACGGACGAGCCCCGATGCCGGGGGAGACGGAGGAGCCGCGATCCCCGGAGCAGCAGGATCAGGAGGGCGGACAGGCAGCGGCGGCCGCGGCGGCTCCGGACGAGCCCCAAGCGCGGCCCGGTGAGGCGGCGGCGGCGGCGCCTGCGGGGACCGCTAGCAGCCGCGTGCTGAGGGGAGGTCGGGAGCGCGGTCGGGCCGCTGCGGCCGCCGCCGCCGCCGCGGTGTCCCGCCGGAGGAAGGCCGAGTATCCCCGTCGGCGGAGGAGCAGCCCCGGCACCAGGCCTCCCGACGCCCCCGCGCTGCAGGCCCAGGCCGCGAAGCCCCCGTCTCCAGCTCAGGGCAAGAAGAGTCCGCGACTCCAGTGAGTAACGCAGTCTTGGCGGCGGCGGGGAAGACCCCCCTCTGGTCCGCACGCAGGCCTCTCGGCTCCCGTAGCACCCGCTCCACGTGACACCCCGCCTGCGCTGCCCCCTGCCGGCTCCGCACGCCGGTGTCTCGCCGCCCGGGAGTCGCCCGGTGCCCAGGACACCCCTCCTGCTGGCGGTGCCCGGGACACCCCTCCTGCTGGCAGTCCGGCCGCACTGTGGCCTCTGCACCCCCTTTGTCAGCCCATCCCCTTCCCTCCCGCGGCTTCCATCACACCGGGTTAGGAAAGCCCCAGCTTGATCAACCTTCCGGAATGTGTTCCCCAGGTCCGCCGCGCTAGCTCCAGAGTCTCTCACACTGCTGTGTGGCGGAGCCTTTCCCGCTCCCTCTCCCAGGTTTCCACATTCATTGTCATCCTTTTTCGACAAGCTCAGAGTGGAAACGTGGCAGAGGACAACTTTTAAGTATTTACTGCCACTAAATGAGATGTATTTTTATCGCTGATGTATAATCTATATTTGCATAATTTTAGCGTAGGTGCTGCATCCTTAAAATTAGATTGATCTGAAAAGAATTATGAGCTAGAGGTAATAGAGGAACCTTTAACAGATGGCCAGGAGCATAAATATTTTACATTGCTCGTTAAAGTAATTCTCATGTTAACTATTGAAGATGAGTTTATGAGTTGTGGATCTTAATCAGGTTAGCTATTCACTGTTGGGCGTTTTAAGTCATTTGATTTCCAAGTGGAAAAAATTAAGGCGCAAAAAACTGAAGGGGAGGGATTTCACGTTTAGGTGTCTCCATCAGACGAGTAGAGATAAACCTAGTAGATTTAGAAAGCGTTTAGAACAGGCTTGTTCCAAAATTAAGTCTGTGACTTGGAATACTTGCATTATAAGCCTCTTAGAAAGCCTAAAATCCAGAGGTATCATGTTTTACTATTAGATACATTTCCACAGTTTTCATTGTGATTTAAGCTAACAGAGTTTAGGACTTAGGAACTACAATTCTGGTCAGTAAAAGTTTATACACAAATTGTTGAGCCGATTCGAGAGTCCCAACTACTTGGAGATACCTTTCATGAAAAGATGTCTATCATTAATCTTAATGATGTAACTGTTGGGTATATTCCTTAACCTGTGCGTGTGCCTTAGTTCCTTTGTCTGTAGACAGTTATATGGGGAATAACCTCTGACCTTGGTTTGTGGAGATAAATCTACATCATGTGGTCCATTCCAAACATTTAGGTAAATACTAAGTAAAACATATGTTTTGAGTAGTGGTGCGAGGGATGGGTAAAAGGCAGTGTGTAGTGGTGGTTTTCTTGTGTTGTCAGTTCTGTGAAGCTTCATGGTTTTTCAATTCTCATTTGCCAGTTGAGAGCTCAGTGTATCTGATTCGAGTTGGTGATGCCCAGAGTAGTAGGTTTACTTGCTGTCATGATTATTTTCCCCTCGCTTGAAAATACTAATAAATTGTTTTTGCTTTTTTGTTTTTTTACACAGTGTAATTGTTGGTAGAAGCAGTTGCGTTTGGATATGATTGTTTGCTTGTTTTTTGGCCACAATAGTCTTTGTGAGAAGGAAGAAAATCCTAATTCTTAGTCCCCTTATCTAATACTATACATTGTAATAATCTTTATCTTTTACCTTCACAATTGTCTCTCTTTCATGAATTTAAGTTTACGCAATTTTATCAGATTGTTCAAATGAATTCATTATTTTTGCACATTTTTCACTAACTCAGTATCTTGCAAATCAGAGAACTGAATCCCAGCACATTTGAGCTTTGCAGTCCTCCTTTGAAAAGGAGCTGAGCCTGGTACTGGTACTGCACTAGGTGGGAGACCTGGGCTTGTCTTTAAGGACCTTGAGGTGGAAGGGCCTATGCATTGATCAGTGATCATTTGCTAAACTTGTGTGCCTGGTTTACAGGTTTTTTTCAGTGACAATCTCATTTTTAAACTGATTTTTTGCTTAATCCTTTAAGACATTTCAAGTGTTTTTTTGAGTGTCAGTTTACTGAACTCTGATCTTGATATATCTCTTCCAAATAAAATGACAGATTTGAAATAGAGGTGAGAAATTTAATCTTCATACTAATTACTTGTTCTTTTCAGATCCTTTTCCTTCTACAGACCTATATAATTAGCTATTTAGCCTACTCAAAGAGAAAGCAAAACACACAGATTGTTTTAAAAGATTAAAAGCATAGATTTGGTTTGATTGGATCCTGTAGTGGTGTTGGAAGGGAAATGGTATAGTGGAGAAAAGCCTGAATGTGAGGCACAGACTTGATGTCTCAACTTTGTACCACTCACTGAGTGACCTTGGGTAAGTCAGTTGATATCTTGTGAGCTGCACTGCCTGTAATTGATAAGTTGAATTTGTAAAAGGAGCTGTAAGTTGGATAAATGCCTAACAACTTCATATTGAAGCTTTTGAGAATTAAGAGAACAGGAAATATGGATGATGGAAAGTAAACATTTCAATGAATATGTACATGAGGAAGGCATAAAGTTAAAGGCTAGAATCATTATGAACAGTAGGCTGGTATTTCAGAAATTAGTTTATGTATTCACACTATAAGAATTAGGCTTACTAGCCGGGCGTGGTGGCGCACGCCTTTAATCCTAGCACTTGGGAGGCAGAGGCAGGCGGATCTTTGTGAGTTCAAGGCCAGCCTGGTCTACAGAGTGAGTTCCAGGACAGCTGAGGCTACAGGGAGACCCTGTCTCAAAAAGACCAAAAAAAAAAAAGATTAGGCTTACTGGTTTAGTTATGATTGTCAGTTCAGACTCAGATGTTGTACAACTAGTGTGTGCTAGCAGCATTGGTGTAATGATTGAAGGATGTCCTGTGTTCTTTTGTTTCTGTTTTTGTTTTTGAGGCAAGGTCTCACTAAGTAGCCCTGACTGGCCTGGAACTGCCTAAGTAGACTAGGCTAGCCTGTAACTCACCAAAATCTGCCTGCCCCTGGCTCCTGAGTGCCAGGATTAAAGTTGTTTGCCATCATGCTACAGGAAGACCCTGTCTCAAAAAGACCAAGAAAAAAAAGTCTAGTGTGTTTTCCAGGCATGGTGGCACACGCCTTTAGTCCCAGCACTCGGAAGGCAGAGGCAGGCAGATTTCTGTGAGTTCAAGGCCAGCCTGGTCTACAGAGTGAGTTCCAGGCCAGCTGTGACTAAAGGGAACCCTGTCTCAAAAAGACAAAAAAAAAAAAAAAAAAAAAAAAAAAAAAAGGCTAGGTGAAAGGGCAAAGTTTCTTTTCATTCTATTGTGTAAAATTACCTGTGTATTTCAGAGTTTAAGACTCTTTAAACAAACCTTTTATAGTTTCAGAATCTATAATGTAGCTGTTGAATAACCCTGTTAACTAAAACCTCAGTGCTTGGAAGTCTTCCTTTAAGTTTAGATGAGTGACAAACGAAGAAAACACGTTTATTAAATCTCTTTTGCATGGAGTTCAAAGTTTTATTTTGCTAAAAGTAAAATGGAATTTTCTTGCTGTTTCTTTGGAAGGGTTACAAATAGTATGAATGATAAGGTGGTTCTCTGAATTGAACAAACTCTGCAGCCCTTCGTTTTTTAAAAGTCTCTTTAGTAATTGGGATCCTAGGGTATTTAGTGTGGTGGTAGAACAGTATTCAAGAAATTTTCAGGCAAGATATCTAGCAGCTATCTTTTTAGTGTTCCACTTATTAAGATTAAGGGGATTCACAGTTATTGTATGTTAATTGGAAAGTTTGAGGAATAACTTAAAATTATTCCAATTTTAAGTTTTGAAAATGTGAAACAAAATGACAGCTATTGTTTTGTAAAGGACTTTTAAGTTAGCATTAGGTTTACTTGGAAAGAAGAAATCTTTACACTGTAGAGATACTATGTAGTGTGCATGTGTGTGTGTGTGTATGAGTTTATATGCCCACAGAGGCTAGAGAGTACCAGCTCCCCAGAACTGGAGTTGTAGATGGTTGTAAGCTTCCTGATGATGGTGAATGAGCAGAATTCAGACCCCTCTGCAGGAGCAGCACATGTTCTTAACTGCTGATCCATCCCCTCTCCAGCCCCCTGTGTGGATCTTCATGACAAATTCCAAGCTAGTTTGTTTGTATTTGAGAAATGAGTGTGGAGCTCATTCGCTGTCTAGCAATTACATATGATGAAAGTATGAGTTTTATTTATTTGGGGCATCTGTTGTATTTCTAGAAATTGTGGATTTAGTGAAAATTTTGGAGTCTTTTAAGGTATTAAATTTTCATTAGGAAAATTGTTGAATATATACAAAGTAGAGAAAACAGTGTGATGAAACCCTGGTATTTTCACCAAAATTTTAGCCATTTTTACTATTACCCCTTCTAACCCCTTTTTGGGAGAACTGTTTTAGAGCATACCTCAGAATTGTCTGTTCGTCCTTAGTTCTCTGCATGTGTTCGTTTCCATGAAACCACATACTGAAGTAAAATCAGCAACATTTTCCCTATATTAGCTTTTTATAATTGAAAACAGCTGTTGAGGCGTTATTATTTTTTTGTTCTGTCAAGTATAGTAGACATATGTGACTCTTTAAATTTTCATTAATAAAATTAAAAATTCAGTTTCTTTGACCACACTGGCTATTTCAAGTGCTGAGCAGCACATGTGACTAACATTGGAGTACAGCTGTAGAGTATTTCTACCATTGCTGAGATTAATCTTTACTTTGGACAGGATATTGTAGGTGCATTCTAGATCATTCTGGAGATAAATCTAAGATAAATATTTGTGTTCTGAGAAAATGCACAAAATTACCTAAGTAACAGTTGGCTCTTATTTCTTTCAGATGCATAGAAAAAATAACGACTGATAAAGGTAAGACCCATTCTTAACTTTCATGTGATGTGTAGATAATACTGATTATCTTATGATCTTACAGAAACTAATAAGCTTCACCCTGATCATTGATAATACCTTCCAAGTCTTTAATGCAAAAAGACATTATTGTCATTGTACTTAGAAACTCAGTAATGGATTACAATTTAATTAATGTTCATTCTTATTTTTAAAAATAGCCTTTTGTTTTAAAGAATTAACAAGCACAGTATATAACAATACAGAGGAAAGTGAGGGAAATTATGGTACTGGTGGACTTACAATTGTAGTTTAAGAAATGCAGAAAGTGTTCTAAGATTTCAGTCTGGTGAATAATTAAACAAATCATTAGGTCATTTCTATTTAGAGTTTTTAGCAAACCAAATACATGTATTGAATGTACTTTTCTCTTTACTTGGATTATGAAGGGAAGCTAATATTCAGTTTTTTCTTTTTAAATACAAGAGACTTCATTTTGGTTTTGCAGATTGGTCTATTAAAATTGTCTCAAGGTTTTTGTAATAATTATTATTTTTTCTTTTCTAATCTTTGGCTCAACATTGATCTTTGCTGCAACATTCAAAACTGGACCTAATAAACTAATTTCAGTTATATGCTTTCCCTCCCTCTTCCCCCCTTCCCCTCCCCTTTTCCTTTCCCTCTCCCTCAACCCTTCTCCCCCTCCCTTTCCCCCTCTTCCTCCCTCTCTTCTCCCTCTCCCTGTCCCCTATCTCCCCCATCTCCATCCTCTCCCTCCTCTCCCTCTTCCTCTCTTTATCTCTTAGTATTTTTAGACAGGGGCTGTCTCTATAGACTTAACTGGCCTGGAACTTGTTGTGTAGACCAGGCTGGCCTCATCTTATAGAGATCCACCTGCCTCTTCCTCCCAAGTGCTGGGACTAAAGGTGTGTTCTACTATGCCCAGGCTATTCTGTGTTCTCTTGACCTAGTACTAACATAGCCAGTTTCCAACTCCTGGAGTTAACTTAATTGCTAGGAGTTACTGAGTTTTCATGGTACACTTAAATCCTGCTATTGTTTCTTTAATTTTGATGGGAGAGATTTGATCCCATTTTATTGCCCAGGCTGGGTTAACATAGCATATTCCTGCCTTGGCTTGCTACTGTTTTACACATGTGTGGAAAATACATGACATATGTCTATGTGTATAACTTCTTTAACGTTTATGTTGTTAGCCTCAGCCTTTAATTGCCATGCTCTCTCTCTCTCTCCAGCCCAGTGTATAACTTTCTTTTGGTCTTTTTGAGACAGGGTCTCCCTGGAACTCACTCTGTAGACCAGGCTGGCCTTGAACTCACAAAGATCCGCCTGCCTCTGCCTCCTGAGTGCTAGGAATAAAGGCGTGCAGTATCATGCCCGGCCCCAGTGTATAACTTCTTAAATGAAATTTTTTCTGTTCTTTATAAAGACTGTTTTAAAAGGAAGTCAAATTTGAAAGTTGGGTTTTTATGCTGTTTAGAAGAATGAGTTTGATTAGGAGCTAGTGACTTGAATTGGTGGCTTCTTTGTCCATCTTTAGGTTTTTTTCTTCTCTGATTCTTGGAGTGTAAAGCTAATATCTTAAATACTCAGGTGGAGGGAAGTATTTCTAGAGTACAACCTTTGGAGGGTTATTTTGTTCATTCAGGAAGGTTTTTACTGTTGTTGCTGCTATTTGGAAAATGTTATATCAGCCAGATGTGTAGGGTGTTGTGTTCCTTATTCAGAGACCGTTTGTATTTTATGATGCAGGAAAATGTGGAGATGGGTAGCAAGTCCAAGAGTAGTTCTTATGAACATGCAATCGGATTGCCTTTCTAGTAAAACTGTTTGGAGTTGTCTTGAGGAGAACTTGGAAAATGTGGTAGAAAGCTTGAACTATTAGAAATGATTTTTGAGTATTTTCATCTGGACACGTGTTGGCATGCTGCGTAGTTGTGAAGCCAGGAAAAGAGAAAACTTAACTCTGGGTCTCAAGATCTATCCCACATTAATCCACTAGTTAAATGCTGTGGGTCTGAGTGTTTTCAGACTCCTTTTTCCACTGTATCTTCATTTGTCTACCTAGAAAAGCTAAGCTTTCTGAGAAGGACATATATCTAATTTGTACTAGAATAACAGTTACCAGTGAATAAAGAGATGAAGGCCACAGTACTTAAATTTCCCTGTGCTGTTTTGTACTGTTTTTTTGTATTTTGTATTTCTTTTTTCTTCTTGCCACTTCTCAGAAAGCAACCCAGTCCTGTAACTGGGATATTCACATTCAGTGTGATGAATTTTAACAGACGTTAACTTATACTTCTACAAAGGTGTGGGGACTTTAAAAATACAAGGCCAAAAATAATAATAAATATATAAATATTTTCTAGATATAGGAGTGTGTACATGCATGTATATGCAGGTCTCCATGAAAAGCAAAGGAAGATCTCTTTCAGGAGGTGATGTTTGACCTTGGACTTAAGTATGCAGATGGGTATCTTGATGAGGATGCTCCATACATAAGTAAAGAACAGAAGATACTAAAACTTGAAAGTGTAGTTACCAGTGTGAGAGAATTTTCATAATTGTAGAATTTCCAAGAATGTTAGCAAACCCCCAAGTGATGGAAGCTTTGTTCCTTAGTTAACTTTTCATCAACTTTCTTCATTTTGAACTTACCACTCATAATGAAAAGGGTGGTATCTCTAAATGTAGTTTATTCATAGTTCCTGCATTACTTTTGATTTTAACTTCTTTGACTTTCTTCAAAACTAGACATGAAACCTGCTTGTTTTTCTTTCCTGTCAGATATTTAGTAATGAATAATAGTAAAATTGTACAACAAAGTAGAAAGACATGGGTTTACTATAAAATATGTTTCAAGTATTTCTTAAAGTAATATCAGATGCCACAGTGTCAAGCAAATGTGGACAGTACTGTAGTTAACAGCATTAAATACAATGTTTATTACAGAACTTCCTAGGAACTTTGATGTTGAGTAAGTAGTATGTAGTTAGAAAAATATACGTCAGCCACACAGCTTAAGATACCCCTTTTTGGAACATTAAATGGAACTTAAAGTTTATAGAAAGCATACTTTTCAGGGCTCAGTGCATGATAGTTTTGCTGTATTAAACATTAGGACTCAACTTTTCTTCAAAATTGCTTCAGTGTTTTAAATTACCCTTGTGAAAAGTAATGATGTTTGGCAAAGATTTCTTTTTTTATGTGTCTGCCGTGTGTGTGTGTGTGTGTGTGTGTGTGTGTGTGTGTGTGTGTATACAAAGGAAGATGTGGCAATATGCTCATGACATTGTAGTCACAGTTCTCTCACGAAAAAAAAATTTAATCTCCTTGCTGACAGTCCGGTTTTCCTAGTTGCAAGAAAATCTTGTAGGTTTTGGTAGATGTAAAAGTTATAAACAAACATTTTGTTTATTAGTGTTTTGCCTGCATGTATGTTAGTGGGCTACATGTACACAGTGCCCACAGAGGTCAGAAGAGGTTAATGGATCCTTTGGAACGGGAATCACAAATGATTATGAGTGCCATATTGGTGCTGGGAACCTGCACCCTGGTCCTCTGCAATAGCAGCAAGTGCTCTTCAGCCCAGCTTAAATATTTTTAAAAGAAAAACTATATCTGTTTACTGCTTACTATAGAAATACTCCAATTCCAGGAGAACTCCAGCTCCAGGGGAATCCGAGACCCTCTTCTGACCTCCGCGGCGTTGCACGACACGGGTGCACAGACTTGCATGCAGGCAGTACATTCACACACATACAGAACTAAATAAAATTAATAAAAAAAAAAAAAAAGAAATACTAATTTTCAAAATGCACCTATACACCCAATGATAAACGTACATAGAATACTGGATTTCAGAAACTCAATTTTTCTGCCTCAGTACTCAAGCCTCAAAGTTCTCCCAGTATAAGGAATGACTAAAAATTTGCCCTTTCAGTTGGGCTATGTAAGACCTGTCTCTGACAGGTATTTTGTTTTGTTTATTGTTTTCTGTAGTTATTGTATATTGAGATGCCTTTTTCCTGGCAAAAACAGCTTAAAGAGGTGTAGAACACCCTAGTTAAAAAAAAAAAAAAAAAAGAGCCAGGGTCAGTTTAATGTTCCAAGTGGTGCCTATGAACCCAAACCTCTACCTATCTTTACATGACAGCTGACATCCTCACACTGATAATATCCCTGAAGGACAAGAATCTCGGACAAAGTGGAATTAACTCTGATACAGTAACCCTTGACTTTTTAAGTTCAAAAGGATTAAACTTTGACTTAACAGCCAGATAAATTATCTACAAAAATGTTCCACTAGTATCAGGGCAGCTAGAGGAAACTTTCTGCCTCTGTCCACCTATCTCATTAAGCCTTCTGATTTCATTGATCCTAAACTCTGAGCTTTAACTTAGCTATTTGTTGGTTCTCTTTATAACTTTCCTCTTTGACTCTTTGTAAACCTTGTTACTTATCTATTGCTTTATAACAAAAGTCATTCAAAAAACTTTGTGATTTAAATGCAACCACTTAATGTTTCCTGATTGGACTGTTTTCCTCTCCTCTTTGTCTTTCAACCCAGACCCTAATGTGTTTGTGGTCTTAGGAGAGTATTCCAGAATGCTGAAGGCAATAGCCACAAGGCATCTTGAACCCATTCCACAAGATAAGGTTAATATACAACAGCCAATTGTTTTCTATTTATTAGCACCAAAGATGGAAAAATTGAAATTATAGAATTAAAAAGTACCTTATAATAGCATAAAAATACAAATACTATTAAGAACTTGCTTTGGAGTAAATGATGCTATAAATACTATATAGCCACATGTAGAAGAATGAAAATAGAATTTGATTTCATCTTTCAAAAAACTCATACAGAATGACTTAAAGACATTTAAACATTAGACCTGAAAGGATAAAACTACTTTTTCTTAAATGTAATGAAGACCCTTCATGATATTGGAATGGACAAAAAAAATCACAGGAATTTAAAGAAACTGGACAAATAGGACTTTATGCGCATGTGCGCGCGCACGCACACACACACACACACACACACACACACACCACAACTAAAGCTTCTGTACAGGAAAGAGCAGTCAGAGGAGTGAAAGGACAGTTTACAGAATGAGGAAAAGTTCATCTTAGTTACTCATCTGATAGGATTAACATCCAAAGTATATAAGGAATTTAAAAAGTTACTTGAAAATAAGCTGTCCAGTATAAAGAATAGGCAAGTGATCTAAGTAAGTACTTATTTAAAACATTCAAATGGCCATCAAAGTAGTAAATTTGTTCCAGTGCAGTCAGGGAAATGCAAATTAAAACTACAGGGAGGCATCACCTCCTGGCTGTCAGATAAGCTAGGCATGTTAGTGCATGAATAAGGTGGATCTATTAGTGCATACCTGTAATCCCAGCACTTGAGAGACTGGGGGAGGATTGAGTTTAAGGCAGCCTGGGTCATAAACCAAGACCCTCTCTGGGGAAAAGAGACAAGCAGACAGACGGGAGGGAGGGAGAGATGGAGAGAGAGAGAGAAGAGAGAGAAGAGAAACAAGAAAAATGCTGGCAAGGAATTTGCCCACTGCTGGTGGGAATGTAAATTAAAACATAGAAAAATGGTTAGAAAAAAAATCAGATAATCTGTCTGCTATTCCTTCACATATGTCTAAAGATAATGAAATCTTTGTCAGAGATATCTGCAACACCTACATTGAGTCACTATTCACAGGAGCCAAGAAATGGAATCAGCTAATGAATGGATAAAGAAATGTGATATGCACACAAAATGGAATAAATACCATTCAATCTTAAAAGGTAACACAATCTTGTCATTTGCAACAATATGGAGAGAGCTGCTGATCAGTTTATCCTAAACAAAGACTAAATTACAATGTATAAAGTCACTCTAGGAAAAGGAGTAATGTTAAGTAGTGTTGCATATTGGGAGTCAGGGTCTTCACAGTTGAAATGAGAACTAAGCAAGAGGAAAAAGTAAGTAATTTAGATTAGTAATGAATTAAAGAATTGGAAATTTTTCTCTGTAAACTAGAGTTCTGTCTTAATACATATACAGTTTTGTAGCATGCTTACTGATGTTTAGCCTCATACTAGATGATGGAAATATTTAATAGTTGTATGTATGTTTTCTTACATCTCAAAGTCACAGAATAAATGATACTAGCCAGGGATATCTGGAGAAGTGACTATGTTTGAACCTGGAACAGAAAACGTTAAGGGTTTAGCCTGATGTATGTGCTAGAACATAAATTAAAGCTCAAGTAAGCCAGATAGTGATGGCATGTCAAATAATCCAGGAGCCAATTGCAAAAGCCCTCAAATGCCAGTGATGGAGTACATGTTAAACAAAGAAAAAAATAATACAGGACTATAACCCAAAGATTAAATAATACAGGACTCTAATCCAAAGATTAAATATTTGGGTCCATGCTGATGTAAATGAATAGGTAATTAAACGAATCCATAAATTTGGGAGAAGAGACTAGTCTTCCTTCTAGGGGCTTGAGAGAGGGCTCAGTGGTTAAGAGCACTGGCTGCGCTCATACAACACTGGGGTTCAAATCCCATCACCCACATTGCAACTAAAAACTGACCAGAACTCCAGTTCCAGGGGATCAAAGCCTTCTGTCTTCTGTCTTCCACATGAGTGCACTTACTTACCTGCGGGCAATACACACATACACATAAAATTTTAAAAATAAAATATATTTTTAAAAAACTTCCATATATCAGAATTCCAAGTTTATTTACATGCTTCACCTTCAAGGAGATGGGATATAACTCCACACTGAGGTTCACGTAGTGACATCTCTCCAAACGTAACAGTATAAAAAAAGCAAAATATAGTGAAGAGTCTTGAGAAATGCTCATCAAGAGGGGTAAGGTAGGGCTGGAAAGGTGACTCCTTGGTGAAGAACACCTGCTCTTCCAGATTGTTTGGTTCTCAGGACCCATATTACGCAGCTCATAAGAGTCACCACCCACAGAAGAGTCACACAGATACACATACATAAAAAGTTAATAGGGATGAGTAGTATGAGTATGATATAGTGAGTGTTTCACTTCTAGGTTCTTCCTTACAAAAGTCCATAGCCAATCTAAGCATCGGGAGGGGGGGAGGCAAATTCTTTTTAAGGACATTGTACAAACTGATTCATATTCTACAAAACTTGTCAAATTCTTTGAAAACAAAAGAAGTCTTAAGAAATTTACAGAGGGTGGGGATGTGTCATAGAAGTAGGGAAGAGGCCACCTCTTCTTTGGGGATTAAGGAAATGTGTTAGCTGTTTCCTGAAGGTACCAGATAAACTGAATCCTCTAGATCCTTTCCTGTCTCCAGAGAGAGTGACAGCTTTCACTTCTCCACAGGACTTTTAGCTAATGAGTTTGCTGGCTCACACTAACTTTTACCTCAGAAGACTGCTCTGGTGACTGTGGGAACCCTTGCAATGATTGACTTACATGATAGAGGTGGTGGGAGGGGCATTACATTACAAAAAGTTTCTAGAAACTTACATGCAGGCACTCATACACATAAAATAAAAATAATAAATTTTTTAAAGATATTTCATACCTTCCAGGGGATTTTTCCCCCTGAGGCAACAGGTGACTTTTTTTAGAAATTCTGTTAAATATTAAACTTTACACATTCAGAAGTTTGCAAGTGTGTGGTCTTGCACATATTCACAAAATAAGCCCAGTCACCTGTTACCCAGCCAGATGTAAATGGTCACCCTCTAAGGGCAGTCACCATTCTGACTTTAAACACCACAAATGAGTTTTGCCAGTTTCTGTATTTTAAACAAATGTAGTAAAGTAGAATTTAATTTGTTGTGACAGATGCATGTGTTGGGTTATAGGGTGTTCCCTTTTGGAATATACTTTTTAATTTCTTTTTTAAAAAATTTCATTTATTTTGTTTTAATTTTATTTATTTTTGTATGTGTATGAATGTACTGTCTGCATGCAGATCTGTGCACCCATGTCATGCAATACCGTGGAGGTCAGAAGAGGGTCTCTGATTCCCCTGGAACTGGAGTTCTCCTGAAATTGGAGTTACAGACAGTTCAGACGGTTCTCAGCCGCCATGTGGCTGCTAGGGATTGAACCCGGGTCCTCTGCAAGAGCAGTCAGTGCTCTTAACCGCTAGGCTTTCTCTCCAGCCCCTGTTTATTTATTTATTTATTTATTTATTTATTTATTTATTTATTTATTTAATTTTTTGTATGTGTATGAATGTACTGTCTGTAGGTTTGTGCACCCATGTCGTGCAATGCCGCGGAGGTCAGAAAAGGGTCTCGGATTCCCCTGGAACTGGAGTTCTCCTGGAATTGGAGTTACAGACGGTTCTTAGCCACCATGTGGGTGCTGGGGATCGAACCCGGGTCCTCTGCAAGAGCAGTCGGTGCTCTTAACCACTAGGCTATCTCTCCAGCCCCATTTATTTTTATGTGTGTAAATGTACTGTCTGCATGTAGGTTTGTGCACCCGTGTCGTGCAATGCCGTGGAGGTCAGAAGAGGGTGTTGGATTCCCCTGGAACTGGAGTTAAAGATGGTTCTTGGCCACCATGTGGCTGCTGGGGATTGAATCCCGGTCCTCTGCAAGAGCAGTTGGCGCTCTTAACCACTAGGCCATCTCTCCAGCCCAATATACTGTAATTTCTTAAGTTATTTATTGTCAATTAGCATTGGGATAGCTTTCAGTCTTTGGCTTTTATGATGGAATATTTTCATAACAGCTTTTTTGCGGTGTAATTTATATACCATACAGTTTCCCTGTTTCAAATATGCAGTCAGTGATCTTTGGAAGTTTTCTGAATTGTGCATGTGCCATTACAAACCATTTGTAGACTTTATATTTTACCCCATCAGTATCCTATTTGTGGTTGATCCCTATTCTCACGTGTATTCACAGCAGTCAGCTATCCAATTTCTGTGTAAACTTTTTGTCTGGATATTTTTCATAATTGAACTTGTACAAAAGGTGTTTCATATTTCATATGAGAAGAATCATTCATACCGGGAAGATAGATTTATATTTCATTTCTGTGATGGAAATGGCCCAAGTTTAATGAGCCTCCTACAAGGTAGCTGGCTAAACGCTAAGGAATATTGTCATACTAAGTGCTCTCTGGAATTGCTGGTGATAGCATCCATAGCCAGGTCAGTCTTAGTAAAGTTCACTTTGGATATGATTTTCAGCAAGCATGGTTGTGCAGGTACAGGAGAGAACGTTTTTTCAGAGTAGGTGGCAAAGTTTGGTTGCTTATGTGGTGCTTAACCTGAGAATTTGAATGCTTGAGTTTATCTCTCCCTATTTTAGGTTTGCTAGTTAGGAGCAGCCAACATCTCATTGTTGTCATTAATTGGACTGTGTTGAAAGGTAATCAAACACATGATCGTGAGAATTTTGCCTATAACCAAGTGTACTAGACGTCTCCACTGCTGTGGGTTTCTGTGCCTCTTGCCACATCATGCAGTGGCTGTCAGTGTTCACTTTGCTGCTAGCAATGGAGTTACTAATGCTTTTAAATCCAAACAGATTAGGGAGCAAATTCCATAAGCCTCAGAACTGGTTCAGAAAACTCATCTTTGAGATTCTCTTCCTCACTGCTTATTCATTCCATATTAGCCAAGTGCATTGGGGCAAATAAAATCATTGATTTTCCTTACCTGGTAAGAAAATGTACTTTAAAAATTGGTTTGTGCAGTTTTTTTTGCGGTGGGGGGGGGCGGCGGCATCAAATAGTCATAGACATCTGGACTGCTTCCATGTTTTGGTTGTTGTAAGTAATGAAGAAATGAATGTAGGAATGCAAATACTGTTTACTGAGACCAATTTCAGTTCCTTTGGGTTTATCTCCTGAAGTGGGGTTCCTAGATGATAGTTTTTTTTTTTTAATTTTTAGTTTTCTGAGGAACCTCCCTGCTATATTTCAAAATGTCTTGCTAATTTACATTTCCACCAGTAGTATTCAATATTTTTTTTTCTGTATCCTCACAAATACCAAACCATTCTTTTTGATAATGGCTACTGGTTATGAAGTGAGCATTTCATTGTGGGTTTAATTTACATTTCTTTATCATTAGTGTTTTATTGTGTAGTGTTACAACTGGTCCTATGGTTCACACTTAAGAATCCCAATACTCAGGAGGCTTAGCCAAGATGACTATGAATTATAGGCCAATCTGAGCTACAAAGTGAAATCTTGTCTCAAGCAAACAGAAAGTATACACAGATAGATAGATAGATAGATAGATAGATAGATAGATAGATAGATAGATTAGATAGACAGACAATTTCATACTACACCGCCTTTTAAAAGAAGGAAAGTCCTCCATTTACAGGTGGAACTAGAGAGATACTGAGATTGGCTAGGCACAGAAAGACAAGATGCTTTAAATTTTAGATATACATTATGTGATGTACATTATTCCATTTCACAGAAATAGTAGAAAAGTGGTTACCAGAGCCGGAGGTGGTTGGGGAAAGAGAGCTGTTGATCATAGGTACAAAGTTTTGCTTAGATGAGAGGGTAACTTTCATTGTTCTATTGTATGCACACAGAGGGAGCACAGTAATTATATTACTACTAGATATTTCAGAATTCCTAAAATTATTTTTAATGCTCAGCACAGAAGAGTGGTAGATAATAAAATGACAGATATGTTGATAGCTTGGTGGAAGTTTTATACTGTATGCATAAAATATTGTATGTTTTGATGAAATTTTCAGGAAAGTATCCACTACCATGAATTCCTTGCCTACTGGCTTGTCCTTGTCCTAGGATTTTGTGGTTTTAGATTTATTTTATTATGTGTACGAGTGTGTAGTGCCTGTGGATGCCAGAAGAAGGAATATCCTGGACCTGGAAGTTATAGGTGTTTGATAGCTGTTATGTGGGTGCTGAAAACTGAGCTTGGGTCCTTGGCAAGAGCTCTAGTGCTGTTATCTGCTGAGCCATCTCTGTCCAGGCCTTCCTCCTACATTTCGTAACAAAAAAACACAGTATGGAAGATTTTAGTACTTACATACCCTTGGAAGTAGTGATGCAGGCCATTGTCTCACACAAAGTTAGCACAAGCAAAGAGAAAAGAGACATAGCAACCAACAGGCAGCAGATACTTTGGAATGGAGAATGAATGACTTCCAAGTTTCTGGGCAAGTGCCTAAAAGCAGGGAGCCCATCAGGTGAGCTACAGTGTTTTAAGATTTTATCCCTGGCTACTTCTCAAAGTGTAAAAACTGGAAACTGAACAGTGAGTGAACCCTGCTTCTGTGGCTTTAAAGGTAAATATATGTTCAGAGTAGATGTTGGGATGTTGTAAAATTATATGTATTTACTACACCACTAAATTAATTTCTTGTCTGTTAAATGAATTTTTAAAAATTCAGAGGGCAAACCAGGAGGGCAGAAATTCAGGTCTGGGGTTTTGCTGTTTCTGTTCATGTGTTTTGGGGTTTTTGGTTTTTTTGGTAGATACTAGTCTAAAAAATCTATGGATTGGAAACTTGGAGTTTCTATTACAGTCTTAGGGTTGAATTTCTTCCAAAAGCAAGTCTTAAAGTCCTTCAACTGACCTACACTGTTACCCAACAAGTAGGTACTACTGCACAGCCATATTAACACAGAATTAGCTGGACAGACATGTTGCCACAGGTCTGTAATCCTAGGACTTGGAAACTGAGGCAGGAGGATTTGGATCAGCTTTAACTCTCCATTGCCTTTCCCCCTTTTCATCACTGTGTGATGCCCTCCGTCACATTGTAACTCAAGAAAGTCTGCACATGATGCTGGGATTTTCATATTGAGTTTGTCTCCAGAAATGTGACCAGAGTTATTTTCTTTATAAATTCCCCGTCTTTGGTATTTCATCTTAGCAACATGAAACATTATAATACTTTTCTAGCCCCCCATCTGAGTATATGTGTTTGTCTCTTGTCTCTTTGCTGAATAACCTATTTCAAGTTTTTGTTCCATCTTTTTTGATGTTTCTTAAATTTCTGATTCTGATGGAGATGTAATAACAAAGTTTATCTTAAATTCTTGCAACACAGATAACACCAGTTTGTCTAGGGATTTGTTCTCCCCACATATAAGACAGCCTGTGATTTCTGTAAAAGTCGCTAGCTGGGTTTCCTTTGGTTGAATTCAGTTTTCATGTTCAGTTCTGATACTGTCCCACAGGTTAAGGGTTTGGTTGCAAAATTGTTTACCACTTCCATTCCTCCTGCTTTTTTCTACCTGTTTTCCACCAACACAAAACATTTCCACTTCTGTTCCTTGTGGCCAACTAATTTGCTAGAGTGGCTCATGGAACATGGGGAAACACTTAGAATATAAAGGAAATTACAAAGGAGACATGCATATTGTAAGGAATGTGGCCGAAAAGATGAGGAACTTCTATGCTCTGCCTTGATTGTCTGGTCTTCAGGAGCCTCATGTTCAACTTTCCAGAAACTCAGTAAACCTAGTCTTTTGGGGGTTTACAGAGGCTTCAGTGCATAGCTGTGATTGATTTAATCAATCAGTGGCTATTGGTGGTCAATTACCTTAAGCCCTCAGTCCCTAAAGATGAGGCTTAAAAGTTCCAAATGTTTATAATGCCTTAGTCCTTAGTCTGTACTAAAGCCATCTTGATACCACCAGGCACCAGTCTGCTTGTAGCATACAGAGACACATCCATCACTGGATATTCTATTTAGAAGAACTGTGTGAATAATTTGGTCTTTTAAGTCTCTGTGAAGAATAATGTGGGATAAAAGAAGCTTTAGGTCCATGATCACCAGGAGGCAGAAGAATCTCGAGCCTGAAACCTCCCTGTGCTATATAGACTCAACAAAATAACAAAAATGAATAATGTGGATATGCTTTTTATTTTCTTTTAAAGAGAAATTCATATATCTCTTGCTAGCTGGGATTGGGAGATGAGCCTTGTCGATGAGCTTTGTCATATATACAAAATGTGTTTATTGAGATGGTTTCTCACCTTGCTTCAGGGTACTTTTAGTGCTGCTTCCTCCTGAAGGAGCATCCTTCTTTGAGCCAGGCTTTTCCACTTGTGGACTGACAGAGGACAGTGGAGCAACCAACACACAAGACTACTGTTTGTGCATGGCTAAAGACTGTGGTGATTTTATAACAGCCTGGGCATTTCACATCCATGAAATAGGAATTGGGGCTCTGCACCAGGCCCTTCTTGTGTTTCCTCTTCTCTTCTGGAGAGGGATGAAGGGAGGTCCTTTGTGAGAGGCATGTTCTCCTAGGGAAGTCATCACCACCAGAAAGACAGGAGCTTTGTCTTTTCCTAAAGGATAAATCAGATGGTAGCATGGAAGTCTCTTACCAAATTTTCTCTTTCAAGAGACAGAGTCTCTTTGCTACTGTAGCTCAGGCTGGCCTCAAAAATCAAAATCTTCCCATCTCAGGCTCCCAGGTGCCACTAGGCCAGTATCCATCCACTTGTGAACACTTTTTTCCCTACACCCCCACCCTGTGAGGTGGTTTATGATTAATTACTGAACCTTTCTGGAATGGTTAAAAATATGTAATGTGCTGGAGAGATGGCTCAGTGATTAAGAGCACCGACTGCGGAATGATTAAAAATATGTAATGTGCTAGAGAGGTGGCTCAGTGATTAAGAATACTTGACTGCTCTTGCAGAGGACCCAGGTTCGATTCCCAGCACTCACATGGCAGCTAAGAACCGTCTTTAAGTGGGGCATGGTGGCCAATGCCTTTAATCCTAGTACTTGGGAGGCAGAGGCAGATGGATCTCTGGGAGTTCAAGGCCAGCCTGGTCTACAGAGCGAGTTCTAGGCCAGCTGGGGCTATAGGGAGACCCAGTCTCAAAAAAAAAAGTGTAGCTTATTTTGTGCTTCTTGCCACTTCATTTGACCTTCAGAGTCTTACCACTATCCTGATTTGGTCTTTTAATTTTTTAATATTTTATTTAGGATTTTAATGTGTATGAGTGTATTGCCTACGTATAAGTGTACCAGTGTTGTGCAGTGCCCACAGAGGTCAAAAGAGGGCATCGTATTTCCTGGAACTGGAGTTATAGACAGTTTCTAGCTGCCATGTGGGTGTTGGGAGTCGAACCCAGGTTGTCTACAAGAGCAGCTAGGGCTCTTAGCCACTGAGTCATCTCTCCAGCTTGAGTCTTCTAAAATTTCACTGAAATTAAACCTAGTTGTTATTGTCTCTTTTTGTGCTTCTTTGACTTTGTGATTAAGTCATTTTTGCTTCTTCTTTAGTGGTTTTAGAAACAAACTGAAACGTGTGTTTGTGTGTGTGCACGCATGCATGCGTGTTTTCTGTTTAACTAGATGTCTTCTGAACACTCTAAAACCTTCATTAATTCTGACGTGCTTTTTTCCATATAACCTATTGAAATTTGAAGACTGGATTACTGAGTTGATGATTTTAGAAATTATTTCCATTACTCCTTCATTTAAAAATGAAGACAAGACATAAGGAAATTTGAAATTTGTTTATTGTTAATTTTGTTACATAACAAATCACCCTAAAATAGTTTGGCTTCTAGTGATTTTCTGAGATGACTGGGTAATTCCACTGTTCTTTAGGGCTGACTGGGCATTTGGAAAGGCGGAACTGCTGAAAGGGTGATCTGAGATGTATGGCAGCTGTTTGCTAGTTAGAGGTTCTCTTATATGATGACTACACAGACATCTTTTCAATGTGGCAATCTTGGAGTTGCTCTATAAAAGGACAAATACCAACCACTTTGAAAGTGATAGTCTCTTTTCTGATTATGTCACATTTACAGCTTCTATTTTATTATTAGAATTCTCTTAACATCATACGCAGTTCTTCACAGAACTTTTACATCTCCTGTGTTAATACCTGTTCATAAGTTGTTCTCCGTGGTCTAGTCACTGCAGTAGGTTGTAAGGCTGGTTAGCCTTTCACTTTTTGATAATTTTTTATTGTCGATTATTTTGTAATATATACAATGCAATATGATCATACCCATGTCCATTTCTTCACACATACATCCCTAAACTCAGACCTGTTCTTACTCTACTTAGTCACTGTTCAGTCTTAAATTAGACTAAATTTTCGTGTGTGTGTGTGTGTGTGTGTGTGTGTGTGTGTGTGTGTGAGACAAGGTCTTTCTATGTACCCCAGGCTAGCCTCAAATTTGTGGGAATCGTTCTGCCTCTACTTCCTGAGTGCAAGGATTACAAAAGTGTAGCATCAAGCCTTGCTTCTGTTTAAATATGCAGATCTGAAAGCTACTTGTAATCCAACACTTGAGAACTAGAGGCAGAAAGACCAGGAGTTCAGAGTCAGCCTTGACTACATAGAGAGTTCAGGCCACGTTGTCTAGGCTTCATGATACTTTATCTCAAAAAATAAAATAAAATAAAATATATTTTTCAGCATGCCACTTAACTACTTGAGCTCTTTCCCTATTTGGATAAAATCCAAAACCTGCCAGGAGCTTAAGTGATGACAGTTTGTAATATTTTCTCGGCTTCAGTCATTTTGGAGTTAATTTTCAGTTTGTTATTCATGATGTTTATGTGCTCTCTTGCTTTCTGCTGCTCCATCGTCCCACTGTCACTTTAGCCTATGGACTCCAGGCACTGAAGTGTTTGCCATTAAAAGGTTAATGAAAAATATCAGGAGCTGCTGCTTCAAACAGAAAGCATCCTTTCACTCTCATTAATACTTTTAATACTTTAAATACTTTCACCAGTCTGTAATACTTTTTAAGAAACAAAACGAATTTACCTATAACACCATTAGGACTTTAGAAGAGACAGGAAATTATTTTTGTCAAGTTAAGAGAATCTCTCACTTAGTAATCTATCATTTGCATGCTCATATGTGTATGCACATATATATACATGGTTATCTAAAGAAAAAATGTATGCAAATCACCATATGATAATTACATGTGTTCTTACCATATATTATGAAACAAAAATGCATTTATCTTTGTGTTATTTAAAAAAATGAATTTACCTAGTATCTGTGATCTGTACTATGAAACTCAAGGGCACCATATTAGAATGTTTTACCCTAAACTTTTAATAATATCACCTAAAATTTGTGTCCCAGAGGTTAATTTATGTCCTGAATAGCAGTGAACAGTGAGAGATGACAAGAATATGAATCTAATTTAAGTCTTAGCATACATGCACACATATATTGTCTTATTTATTTAAAATAAGTGAACTGTCCAGCTGGGGATATAGCTCCATTGGTAGAGTGCCTACCTTGTGGGCAGGAAACCTTTCTGGTTCCCAGCTCCTTGTATACTAACCCCAAATGATGGCCCAGGTCTATAATCTCAGTACTTAGGAAGCAGAGGCAGAAGAATTTTAAGTTCAAGGTCAAACTCAGCTACATAGTGAATTTGAGGCCAGCCTAGGCTGGGGAATAGGATGCTGTTAATAAGTGAACTGGGACAGACTGTAAAGGTCATCTAGTTTCTTCATTGAAAATCCATCAACTTTCTTCTGGTTTATAAACACACAAAAAAGCTCTTTTGGTTCTCTGCTTTAAAACATAATTATCGGAGGCTGGAGAGATGGCCTAGCGGTTAAGAGCACCAACTGCTCTTGAAGAGGACCCAGGTTCGATCCCCAGCACCCACATGGTGGCTGAGAACCATCTATAACTCCAATTCCAGGAGAACTCCAGTTCCAGGGGAATCCGACACCCTCTTCTGACCTCCACGGCATTGCACAGCACAGGTGCACAAACCTACATGCAGACAGTACATTCATACACATAAAAATAAATAAATAAAATAAAAAAAAAACATAATTATTGGGCTGGAGAGATGACCTAGCGGTTAAGAGCGCCGACCGCTCTTACAGAAGACCCGGGTTCAATCCCCAGCACCCACATGGCGGCCAAGAACCATCTGAAACTCCAATTCCAGGAGAACTCCAGTTCCAGGGGAATCCGACACCCTCTTCTGACCTCCACAACATTGCATGACATGGGTGCACAAACCTACATGATACATACAGAAAAAAAAACCGTAATTATCATGTTCACTTTTATACTAAAACTATTTTTTTTTAATCTTTTTGAGACAGGGTCTCCCTGTAGCCCCAGCTGTCCTAGAACTCACTATGTAGACCAGGCTAGCCTTGAACTCACAGAGATCCCCCTGCTTCTGCCCTCCTTAGTGCTGGAATTAAAGGCATGTGCTACCTGCCCAGCTAAAACTGTATTTTCATGGAATAATTATCCTTACTCCTCTTTCTAAGTCACTGTAGTGTATGTGTAGGATCTTGGCACTTGTACCCAAGTCTGGATGTAAATTACCAAATCTGAATGGGTCTTACATTGACACCTTGTGTTCATTCCTCTTTTGGCTGAATGTGATATATATAGTAGGACAGATTTTTGTACTTATACTTGAGTTCTTTTATGCGTTCCACCATTTAATGTCTGAGCTTGAGGAACTCAGTTATTGCCTTTCTTCATCTGTATGGGAGTATGGGAGCTCAGTTTAGAGAAACAGGAAAAACAATTGCTGGCACTTAGGTATTTAAGGTTTGTTGATTTCTCCTAAGAGACTGAAATCAGTAGATATGAGATTTTTACTCTAGTTTCTATCCCACCTAAAAACAGCTTGTTTCACCAAACATCAAATATTATCTGTTATAACTTTTCTAAGCTTTAATTAGAAACTGGGTCACCTTGAAAGTCAGAGGATTAAATTATTGGGGTGATGCTTCTGAGTTGATGTGTTTAAACATCAGATGGCTGTGATTCATGGAATTTGATTTAGGTTCATCTTTTCCTGCTTAGAAGAATTACACAAAAGTATTCCTGCCAGAAATGTCAGTATTTTCTGTCTCAGTTCACAGAACTACCTAACTACACTCCCTGATATCATCTTTCCTCTCCTCCAGTCTTTCCCCACCTGTTTTCTTTGAATAAGACAAAAGTTTACTCTCATCCTATCTAGTCATGATTATTCATGATAATGTGTGTATCCTATTATCAAATCTGTATTGGAGTGGAAATAGCCCAACAATTTTTTTTTTAATTTTATTTATTTCTGTATATGTATGAATGTACTGTCTGCATGCAAGTTTGTGCACCCGTGTCGTGCAATGCCGCGGAGGTCAGAAGAGGGTCTCGGATTCCCCTGGAACTGGAGTTCTCCTGGAATTGGAGTTTCAGACGGTTCTCGGCCGCCATGTGGGTGCTGGGGATCGAACCCGGGTCCTCTGCAAGAGCGGTCGGCGCTCTTAACCGCTAGGCCATCTCAAATAGCCCAACAATTTTTTTTTTAATTTTATTTATTTCTGTATATGTATGAATGTACTGTCTGCATGCAAGTTTGTGCACCCGTGTCGTGCAATGCCGCGGAGGTCAGAAGAGGGTCTCGGATTCCCCTGGAACTGGAGTTCTCCTGGAATTGGAGTTTCAGACGGTTCTCGGCCGCCATGTGGGTGCTGGGGAACGAACCTGGGTCCTCTGCAAGAGCGGTCGGCGCTCTTAACCACTAGGCCATCTCTCCAGCCCCAGCCCAACAATTTTTTAAACATGTAAAGCATACAATTCTGTGACAGTACCTTTACATTGTTTTATATTTATAACAGGTTCTATCTAAGCTTTAGATGTTTTCATTACCACAAAGAAGTTCCCTATATCTTTAAGAGCATTATTCCTATAATATATGCCATTTGTGTGTACTGTCTATGCATTCCCTAGCTTCTGACACCTCGAAGGCTATGGAGGTGAGGCCTGTCTGATGTTAAGTAGCTTAACTGGGTATCAGCCTTTGCAGATTTTGCCTGCCCCTGGTTTAGCTGCAATCTCTGCTTTGATCCATGCCATGATATGAGAAATCTCTGCCTCATGCTTCTGCCAGACCTTGCTGCAATAATGGATTGAAATCTCAAACAGTGAGCAAAGATAAACTTTCCTGGGCTGGAGAGATGGCTCAGTAGTTGGGTGTGTCGACTGCTCTTGCAGAGGACCTGGGTTCGATTCCCAGCACCCACATTGCGGCTAAGAACCGTCTTTAACTCCAGTTCCAGGGGAATCCAACACCCTCTTCTGACCTCCGCAGCCTTGCATGACATTGGTGCACCTACCTACATGCAGACAGTACACTCATACACATAAAATACTACTAATAAAAAAAGATAAACTTCTCTAGTTTTGTTATTTTGTCCCAGTAAACAAGTAGCTATTATAGTATAGATGCGCAGCCTTTTGTTGATTGGTAGTTGGGTTATTCATGCATTTGGGTATTATGAATTATGTTGCCGTACCAATTTAAGCATTTATTTGAATCCCTGTTTTCAATTTTTGGTTGTGTACTATCTTGGTCACTTTGCTGGGACAATGAGGGAAGATTTATTTTGGATACCAGTTGAGAAGTTTGAGTCCATAGTCAGTTGACTCTGTTTCTGGGCCTATGGTGAGGCAACATTGTTATAATGAAGGAAAGTTACTTCATGGCAGCCAAGAGGTGAGAAATTGAAGAAGGGAACAGAAGCAGGTTGTACCCTCCTCCAAGGCGCTCTTCTGTAGGGGCCTACTTCCTCCAGTGAGGCCTACTTTCTACTAGTCCATTTAGCTGTGAATTCATCTGTGAATTGACCCACTGAAGTTAACACCCTCATGATCAAGTCATTGTTTAAGGTTTTTTAGGCTCTTCTAAACATGCCTGCTTGGATTGTGCAAAGGTTCCAACTATTCCATGTTTGTTCCAGCACTACCTTTTTATTTTGTGTGTGTGTGTGTGTGTGTGTGTGTGTGTGTGTGTATTTATAACCATCATAACAGGAAGTTAAAATCTCATCAAGGTTTTGATTTGTGTTTCATTAATGACTGACATTTAGTATTTGCATGTGTTTTGGGGGGCTTACTTGTATATCTTTGATAAAATGTTTTCTCAAATGTCCTTTACTTGTGTTTTGAGTTACTTGCCTTTTTGTTAAATTGAAAAAGAATTTGCATATTCAAAGTATTTTACCAGATGTAGTTTGTAAATATTTTCTCAGACCATTCTGTATGCTGTCTTCACTTGGAGAGTTGAGTGCTAGCTCTTACTATCCATTTTGAATTAATTTTTTTTTTGGGGGGGGTCTTTTCGAGACAGGGTCTCCCTGTAGCCCCAGCTGTCCTGGAACTCTCTCTGTAGACCAGGCTGGCCTTGAACTCACAAAGATCTTCCTGCCTCTGCCTCCCAAGTGCTAGGATTAAAGGTGTGTGCCACCACGCCCAGCTTAAATTAATTTTTTATTAGGTAAAGAATCTAGCTTTCTTTGTAAGATAACCACTTTTCTCAGCACATTTGAAGAAATTGTTCATTGCCTCATCCAGCAGTCTTGCAACCTAATTGAAAATCTGTTGGCTGATTGATATAGATACATACCATATATGGTAGATATGGATTTATATGTGGCTTCTATCTAGATTCTCAGTCCAGTTTATTGGCTTATTATAATATTTTGCAAGTACCACACTGTATGGTTCCTGTAGCTTTGTAAGAACACTCTTCCAACTTTGTTCTTTATCCAAGTAGTTTTGGCTACTCTATGGTTCTTGTATTTTCTTTTATTTTTGGTCTTTTCAAGACAGGGTCTCCCTGTAGCCCCACCTGTCCTGGAACTCACTCTGTAGACCAGGCTGGCCTTGAACTCACAAAGATCCGCCTGCCTCTGCCTCCGAAGTGCTAGGATTAAAGGTGTGTGCCTCCACGCCCGGTGGTTCTTGTATTTTCAAATGTACTTTAGGATCACATAGTCAATAACCAAAGCTGGAGGTTCATAGAAATTACATTCACTGGGACACAGAAGAAACCTCCACAAATACAAAAAGATTGAAATAATTTCATGCATTCTATCAGACCACAGTGCAATAAAGCTCAATCTCAACACCAGGATAAACCCTACTATCTACAAGAATACATGGAGACTAAACAACACTCTCCTGAATAATGAATGGGTCAAGGAAGAAATAAAGAAATAAAAGGATTCCTGGAACTGAATGACAATGATATGATCTAATTCTGCGCTAAAAGCACTTGAGAGGCAACAACAGATGAATCCTAAACTCAACACACAGGAAGACATAACAAAAATCAGAGCAGAAATCAATGAAATAGAAACAAAGAAAACAATACAAAAAAAAAATCAAAGAATCCAAAAGTTGGTACTTTGAGAGAATAAACAAGAAAGACAGACCTCTAGCCCAGTTAACCAAAAGAAAGAAGAAACAACTCCAAATCAATAGAATCCATGATGAAAGGGGTAATATCACAACAGACAATGAAAAGATCTTAAAAGATCCAGACAATCATACGGGACTACTTCAAAAACCTATACTCTACTAAGTTTGAAAACCTAGGAGAAATGGATGAATATCTGAAATCCTGGGAATCGCCAAAGCTCAACCAAGAAGAGATCTATGGCTTAAACAGACCCATAATATATGAAGAAACTAGCCAGGTGTGGTGGCGCATGCCTTTAGCACTTGGGAAGCAGAGGCAGACCGATCTTTGTGAGTTCAAGGCCAGCCTGGTCTACAGAGCGAGTTCCAGGACAGCTGGGGCTACAGGGAGACCCTGTCTCAAAAAGACCAAATATATATATATTTATTTGAAGAAACTGAAGATGTAATAAGAAATCTCCCAACTAAAAAAAGCCCAGGCCCAGATGGTTTCATGGCAGAATTCTCTAAAACATTTCAAAAAGACTTACAACCATTATTACTCAAATTGTTCAGAAGGATACAAACAGAGGAAATTCTCCCAAATTCCTCTATGAAGCCAGCATCACTCTATTACCAAAACCAGGCAAAGACACAACCAAAAAGGAGAACTATAGACCCATCTCATTAATGAACAAAGATGCAAAAATTCTCAACAAAATACTTGCAAACCGCATACAGACTCACATCAAGAAGATCATCATGACCAAGTTGCATTCATACCAGAGATTCAGGGATGGTTCAACATACGAAAATCAGTAAATATCAAACATATATATGGACTGAAAGACAAAAACCACACAATCATCTCAATTGACGCAGAAAAAGCCTTTGACAAAATCCAGCATCCCTTCATGCTTAAAGTTGTAGAGAGAATTGGATTGGAGGGATCATTCCTCAATGTAATCAAAGCCATACACAGGAAACCCACAGCCAATATCATCCTAAATGGGGAAACGACAGAAGCATTCCCTTTAAAGGCAAGGGTGCCCCCTGTTACCACTCCTCTTCAATATAGTCCTTGAAACACTTGCTAGGGCAATCAGGGAAGAAAAGGAAATTAAAGGAGTTCTAATTGGAAAAGAGGAACTCAAGCTTTCCCTTTTTACTGATGATATGATTGTTTAAGAATTTCAGTAAAGTGGCAGGATACAAAATAAACCTAGAAAAATCAGTAGCCTTTCTTTACACCAACAGCAAACAACTGAAGAAGGAATACAAGGAGACCTTCCCACTCAAAATAGCCTCAAAAACAATAAAATACCTAGGAACAAACCTAACCAAAGACACCAAGGATCTCTACAACAAAAATTTTAAACCCCTGAAGAAGGAAACTGAAGAAGACATCAGAAGATGGAAAAACCTCCCATGCTCATGGATTGGGAAAATAAATATAGTAAAAATGTCCATTCTACCCAAACTCTTGTACAGATTTAATGCAATCCCAGTTAAAATCCCCAAGAGTTTCTTCACAGGCTTGGAAAAAAGTCTTTAATTTCATTTGGAAAAACCAAAGACTCGGAATAGCCCAAGCAACCCTGAGCAAAAAGAGCAATACAGGGGGATCTCTAAACCAGACTTCAAACTATACTACAGGGCTATAGTCATAAAAACAGCTTGGGCCAGGCGTGGTGGCGCACGCCTTTAATCCTAGCACTCAGGAGACAGCGGCAGGCTGATCCTTGTGAGTTCAAGGCCAGCCTGGTCTACAGAGTGAGTTCCAGCACAGCTGGGGTTACAGGGAGACCATGTCTCAAAAAGACACACACACACACAACACACACACACACACACACAAAAAAAAAAACAGCTTGGTACTGGCACAAAAACAGACCTGTTGACCACTAGAACAAAACTGAAGATCCAAACTTGAGCACATACAATTTCAGCCACCTCATATTTGACAAGGGGCCAAGAAGACACAATGGAGGACAGTATCTTCAGCAAGTGGTGTTGGCAAAACTGGATCACCATGTGTAGAATAATGAAATTAAACCCCTACCTCTCACCCTGTACAAAAGTCAACCCCAGATGGATCAAAGACCTCAACGTGAAACCCAAAACTCTGAAGGCAATAGAATAAAAAGTTGGCAGCAGCCTATAAGACAGAGGCATAGAAAAAGACTTCCTAAATCAGACAGCAGCTGCACAAGAATTAAGGTAGACAATTGACAAATGGGACCTCATTAAACTCAAAAGCTTCTGTACATCAAAAGAAACAATCAAGGAAATGAAGAGAAAACTCAAGAGTGGGAGGAAACCTTCACTGCAGAAACATCTGACAAAGCATTGATTTCCAGAGTATATAAACTCAACAAAGAATAAAGAAAACAAATGACCTACTCAAAAGATGGAGCAAAGATCTGAACAAAGGTTTCACAAGTGAGGAATTAGAGTTGGCTGAGGAACATCTTAAAAAGTGTTCATTGTCCCTAATAATTAAGGAAATGCAAATTAAAACTACTTTAAGATATCATCTTACCTCCAATAAGAGTGGCTAGGATCAAGAAAACAAATGATACCAAGTCCTGGAGAGGTTGTGGGGAAAGGGGAACACTCATCCACTGCTGGTGGGAATGTAAACTCATACAGCCACTATGGAAAACCCTTGGAAGACTTGGAATGAACTTGCCACCTGACCCAGCCATACCACTCCTGGGTATGTACCCACAAGACTCATCTTACTGCAGAGATACATGCACATGATTATTGGAGCTCTCTTCACAGTAGCAAAGAGCTAGAACCAACCCAAGTGCCCCTAAGCTGACAAGTGGATAGAGAAAATGTGGTATATCTACACAATGAAGTTCTGTGCAGTGGTAAAGAAAGATGACATCATGAACTTTGCAGGTAAATGGATGGAGGTAGAAGATATCATGCTAAGTGAAGTAACATATCCCAGAAAAACAGAGGACGAATGGTATCCCTCATCTGTGCATGCTAGCACCAATTACCTAATTATGTAGCAAACTGAGCAATGTTAATGTGATCTGAAACACCTGTGCTCTTATATTGTGAATCCCTTAAAAAAGTTTTTTTTTAATTGAAAAGAAATTACATTCGATATGTGGATCTGTTTTGACAATATTGTCCTGTAATCAATATTTTATTCTTCTGTCAAAGGAATCATTTTTAAAATTTCTTTTAGGGATTGTTCATTGCTGATATATTTAAGATAAAATTGTTTGTTAATCACTTTGCAGGTTTATTAGGGAGAGAGAAAAAATGAAGATGCCTTTGCCAGGGAGAAGGGAGAGAATTCTATAAGATTACCTGTGCATAAAATCATTTCATCTGGAAATATGTAGTTTGATTTTTTTTTTTTTTCCAACATTGGTGCTACCTTTGCTTTTTAAGTTTATTGGTCTCTTTTCCTAATTGCTCTGGCTGGAATTTCTAGATAACCTAAGTAGAAGTAAAGAAGTCAGGTGATGACAGCATCCCACCTCTACCTTGGGAGCCTTTTGACCTGTGATACCTGCTGAGAAAGGAAGAGCCTGATTCTCTTAAGGGTGTGGCCCCATTATGTGGAACACCATGTCCCAGAGCTGGTTCCACACTCAGGATTATTTGGGCAGCACAAATTAAAACTCAATAAGGAAAAAGAACATGAAGTTGGGTGGGTAGGGATTGTAGGGGAGGATCTAAGAGGAGTCAGGGTGGAGGGAGTATGACCAAAATATATTGTATGAAATTCTCAAAGAGTTAATAAAGTTTTTAAGGTCATCATGACTTAAGTGGAATGCTTTTATTCTTGCCACCGAGTACAATAGATATTAGCTGAGGGTTCTTACAAGTGCCTTATTATGGATAGCTTGCTTGGTTCTGTCATCTTTTTTTGTTCTGTCTGTGACTTTTTCCTGCATTCTGTTTATGTATATTATTTTTTTTTGTTTATGGAATATACGTGTTACCTTCTTAACTCTGCTGTTGCATTTGGTGTACAAGAAATATTAGTACATGGGTTTTTGTTTTGGTATAGAGTAATAAGGGTCCTATAAGATGATTGGGATGATTGGAAAGTTTTCATTTAGTATTTTTGAAAGAGTTTGGAAATGTCTGTAGTTAATCCTTTTGTAAACATTTGGCAGAATTGATCAATGAGTTCTGAGCTTGGCCTTTTGCATTAGAATTTTCTGTTTATAGATTCTGTGTCTTTACCGATTAAAGAAGTGTTCAGATTTTCTTTTTCTTTTACATTCATGTCAGTAGTTTCTGTGTATAAAGCTTTCATTTTCATTTTATTTAATGTGTTGGCACACAATTGTTTGTAGTATTTTCTCTTTTAATATATGTCCATTGAGGACAATGGACATATATTAAAAGAGAAAATACTACAAACATCTCAAACATGTTAATATTTGGGGGACTGTGTTTTCACTGTCCCCCAAATATTAACATGTTTTGATTTTCATTTTAATCTTTGGATATTTTATATAGTAGCTTCCCTTGTGATTTCTTCCTTCGTATTGGTTATTTAAGAATAGGGTTGGTTGCTTTTGTTTTTTTGTTGTTGTTGTTTGTGTGTGTGCGCGCGCGCGCGCGCGCGTGTGTGTGTGTGTGTGTGTGTGTGTGTGTGTGTGGTGAGAGAGGAGAGCATTTCCTTCTGATATTGATTTCTGTTTTTATTGGTTTATTATCAGAAGGCATTTTCCTTCTTAAACTCAGACATTAAAAAAATTATTTTATGTGTATGAGTGTTTTGCCTCCATGTACGTAAGTGCACCCATGTCATACAGTGCCTATGGAGGCCAAAAGAGGGTGTTGAATCTCCTGGAACTGGAGTTACACATAGTTGTTAGCTGCCATATGGGTGTTGAGAACTAAACCCAGGTCCTCTGCAAGAGCAGCCAGTGCTCTTAACCACTGAGCCATCTCTCCAACTAAATTCAAATGTATTGATTGAGACTTGGTTTGGGACTTTACATAATGTGTTTATCCTAGAGACTCTCCTGTGTATGTTTAAGAATGCTCTGTATTCTGCTTGGGGCTGGAGAGATGGCCTAGTGGTTAAGAGCGCCGACTGCTCTTACAGAGGACCCGGGTTCGATCCCCAGCACCCACATGGCGGCCGAGAACCGTCTGAAACTCCAATTCCAGGAGAACTCCAGTTCCAGGGGAATCCGACACCCTCTTCTGACCTCCGCGGCATATGCACGACATGGGTGCACAAAAAAAAAAAAAAAAAAAAAAAAAAAAAAAAAAAAAAAAAAAAAAATAAAATGAAAAAATTATTTAAAAAAATGGCTCTTGTTATTCGCTGTTAGAGGAGTTGCTGTAACCTCTGCACATCTAATCCTTCTATTCTATTGCCTGAGTCCTGTATTTAATTTTTGTTCTTGACTGATTTTGCTATCCATTATTGAAAATGCAGTTTAGGCTGGGCGTGGTGGCACACGCTTTAATCCTAGCACTCGGGAGGCAGAGGCAGGTGAATCTTTGTGATGGTGAGTTAAGGCCCAGCCTGGAGTCTACAGAGGGAGTTCCAGGTCAGTGGGGCTACCAGGGAGACCCGGTCTTTGAAAGACCAAAAAAAAAAAAAAAAAAAAATGCAGTTTAGAAATCACCAGTAATTTTAATATATAAGTTCCTTAACTTAAATACAGGACTCTGCCTCAGTAAGCAATTAATTGCAAATTGAAATAGCTTAGTTAAAATGCACTTAACACCTCTAACTTAATCAGACATGTTACTTAGCAACATGGTAACACTGTTGGAGTAGTAGTTGTTGATTCCTGTGCAGACTGGAAACTGCAGCTTGTGGCTGCTTCTCATCATTAAAAGAAAGTATTGTGCTGCATATCACAGCCCTAGAGAAGTTCGGCATGCTTGATAAAGGCTCATCGAATGTTTATTATTTTTGTGTGCACTAAAGTTGATATTTTTAAACAAAACCACTTTAAGAACTGCCTGTACCACTCGTTTCTCCCTTCAGTTTTATCTTCAATTGGCCCTCTTTGTACTCTCACTTTTGTGTCTTGGAACAGCTTGTAATAGAAATTTATTTTGTCTGATATTAGTAGAGCATCTTTTTGGATGGAAATACATCCCCTAAAAGATGTTGAAGACTTAGGGCGGATGTCTGTCAATGTAACATTATTTAAAAATAGGACTTTTTTTTTTTTTTAGATCTTTGTGTTACTTTGTTGTGACAGATCTAGGAAAGTAAAGTGCTGGAAATGGGATGTGACAAATACAAGCAGTGTGTCTGCGGTTTTGAGACTGGGTAGTGGGCAGTGGCTAGACAGTACTTTGAGCCCTTTCTCGGGCATGTAGAATGCTTTGAAGAGATAGACGGCTGACAGTAAAGACAATTCAGGAAGATCGTAGAACTAAACTGTATATGTTGGATAGTGGGAACAAGTCATCTTTATTACAAGGTTGTAGACTGGCTTCTATTCTGTCATTGAATGGGAAGTACAACGTATGTTATGTTGTATGTTTAGCTTAGATTTTCAAGCAATGTATAAATGGCGAAACCTGATTTTCTTTACTGCTTATATAAAAATTGACAGGAAAAAAGATAAAATGGATTGATTAGCCAAAAATAACCAAAATTTGGTATTTGTAAATATTTTAACTGCCCAGTACTGTATTCCTGTCACTGAGTGTGGTGGGACAGCTGTTTGCTAAAGAGACTATGGGACTGGAGCCAACCAGAATAGATAGAAAGTAATCTAAGCTTTGTGGAGGGGCATGGTGTTTTATGGCTTCAGACTCCCCCCACCCTCACCTCACCCCCACCCCCAATGAATAACAGGAGATTAACAAGGATTCGGGAAGTTTTGTACAAGTGGAAGCACCTTCTATACTAGAAGGACAAAACCAGAATGAAATGATTCTTTGGGTTAGAACCCAAATGTAGAGGTATTTGAAAAGGAGAGTTCACTGATGTCAAAGCTAGGCTCCTGCTGGATGGGAGCAGAGCACAAAGCATGAACTGCAGAGTTTTCTTAGGCCTTAAATTTAATTTGTTTTACTTATATCCAGTGTCTGTGTGTTGAACTGCATGTTTTCCTGCAGCTTTGCTATAATAGTGTGCATTGTCAGGTATTTGGATAATTTATCAAAATGATAGATAAAAAATATTACACTGTTAGGTTTAAGTTATAAATGAGTTGAGTTTTTGTTTGTGTTTGAAAGCCATATTTTCAGTGAGGGGCTATTTTTTTAATATTTTATTTTTATTTTATGTATATGCTTGTACTGAATGCATGTACTGAATGCATGTGTGTAAGTGCCCTTAACCACGGAGCTATATCTCCGGCATGTGGATGCCATTTTTTTTTAATGGCTATGTAGTTAAAGTGTATTATCCAGTGACCTTAAAATTTGTGTGTGTCTGTGTCTGTGAGCCTTTGTGTGGGTTTGGGGGGAGGGGTGAGATACGATCTTGCTATGTAGCTCCATCTGGCCTGAAATTGGCAATGTAGACTGTAGGCTGGCCTTGAACTCACAGGGATCCACCTGCCTCTGCCCTCCCACATACCTAATGTTATTCTCAGGAAGGTTTTTCACAGTATGAAATAGATTACTAGAAGGATATTCTCTTCTCTGGGTGGGTTTGCTTCTGATGTAAACCTCATTTACTAGCTATATGTACTTTAGATGCTTAAACTGACTAAAGTTTGTATCACTGCTTAGGAAAGGAAAACCCACCTCATTTCATTCATCCTTAAGATGTGAGAAAATGTAGGATGACAGACTGCATACCTGTGCAAGGACACTGAGGTAGAACACTAGAACTAGTTTTGCCATGAACTTGCCTATAGATTAATTCAAATTGAAGTAGCATTTAATTAAAACAAAAGGAAGGTATTTTGTTAGGAAAACCCTTTCTAGTAATAATTCTTGGTAGAATTGTTTAGTCGTCAAAATGTCTATAACCTACAATTCTTTCATTTTTGGTACCTCAGGTTTTGTTTTTCTTTCTGAGACCACATTTCAATTTAACTTAGAGGAAATGGTTAGGATTCCATTAATCAGTTCTCTTGCATCTATTTTACATACTTCTTATTCTTTGCATGATGTTTTTTGATATATAAAGTAACATAAAATACTTTTTTTTTCCAATGGAAAGAATCTTACTTAGAGTAGCAACATTAGGATAAGTATTGTTTTAGTATGTTTTGTTTTGTTTTGTTTACAGTGCTGAGGATTGAGCCTAAAGTGCACATGCCACACAAGGGTTCTGCCACCGAATTACATCCTCAGCCCTGTGTGGGCTTTTTGTTGTTGTTGTTGTTGTTGTTGTTATTGAATTTATTTATTTATTGTTTTTGATGATCGCGTGTATGTGTAGAATGTATTCGAACCCCCCAGTTACCTTCTTTTATCCTTCCTCTCCTGCTGGACCCTTTCTTCCCAACAAGTATCCTGTTTTCATGGCTTTCTTTGGGGGGAGGTGAACCACTGCATTAACATAGGGTTGCTTGCATGGGCAGTAAGTTACTTGCTTCATTCAGCAAGGGCAATTTACCAATGACTAGCACAGAACAGTATGAGTACCCCCTGCTAATCATTAACTGCCTCTCCAGGAAGGGTGTGGCCTTGCAAGCTCCTCCTCCATCCATGGTGGCATATTGAAGGGCCCAGTCTTAGGAAGGTAATCATAGATAGCTACTTTCATTTTATGAGTACAGCAGCCCTGTAATGTCCAAGAGGTAGCATTTTACAACACTTCCCCCCATCTTCTGGCTCTTAAATTCTTTTTACCTCATCTTCTGCAGTGTTTCCTGTGCCTTGGAGGGGGTGACACAGATGTCCAGGGCTGAGCACTCAATGGTCACTTATTCTCAGCACTTTGACTTGTTAAGCATCTCTTCATTCACCTGCCACCCAATCCATAAAGAAACTTGTCTGAATAAGGCAGTATGGTATGACATTATGTCCAGCTAGCAAAACAGTAATAGGTTCCAACCTTCTAGGGCCCATGAACTCCCCAGCCCAACTGGCCTTTTAGGTAATTAAAAAAAAAGAGAGAGAGAGAGAGAGAGTCTCCCTGTATCCCCAGCTGGCCTTGAACTCACCATGTAGACCAGGCTGCCCTCTGTCTTGCAGAGATCTGCCTTCTTCTGCCTCTGCCTCTGCCTCCCAAATTCTGGAACTAAAGGCGTGTATCACAGTGCCTGGCCACCAGGTGGCTTTTGACCAGGCTTCCAGTACCAGGCATGGATTTCCCCTTACGGAGAACTTCTCAAATCTAATCACAAAGCAGTTGGTTACCCCATAACAGTCCTTTTACCAGTGCACAAGTGGGTATATCTTGCATGGGAAATCCACACTGTAGCATGCAGTTTCCATAGCTGGGTAAGACGACTTTTTTCTCTTCCAACAGCATTCATAGCACCTTTCAGCTTCCTGCTCAGTTCCAACATTATTTTCTCTGTGTCTTGTAACCAGTGTCAGTGTATGGTGACTTTAGCAGTTAGGTCTTACTGCTCAGTTCTGGTGGGCAGGTGCCATTGGATTTTGAAATCTCACTGGCCTGAAATTCCCATCCTTCTGTCTGAACCTGAGTAATGAGTTTATAGGCAAGGGTCCATTTTATCTCAGTGTTCTTGTCACCTTGTTTTTATTCCCTCAATGAAACTTTTTCCTTACTTATTTCCCTTTCAGTGACATACTTACAATTAGTAGATATATAGGGATTGCTGTTGCTTAACTATAAACTTGAAAAGAATGATGTGTTTTCACCTAGATCCCAAGGAAGAGAAAGAAGATTCTGTTCTCCCTCAGGAAGTTTCCATTGCTACAGCCAGACCCAGCCGAGGCTGGCGCAGTAGTACCAGGACATCTGTCTCTCGCCTTCGAGACACTGAGAATACTCGAAGTTCTCGATCCAAGACTGGTTCCTTACAACTCATCTGCAAATCAGAACCAATTACAGATCAGCTTGATTATGGTACAGTAGTAGAAGTACATTGTGGTTACTTAAATACCTAATAGGTTTTTTTTGTTTGTTTGTTTGTTTTTAATTTGAAATGTAACATTGAACATTTAAATGTCTTAACTCTGGGAGCAGGTAGAATTAGAGGTAGGTTTTCTTTTGGATAAGTTGCAGTCAGTCTCTGTTAATATTACTTCATATAGTGATTTTTCGTGCATGTGTGCATGCACATGTGTGAGTGTTTGTGGTGTGTATGTGTGAAATGTATGTGTCTCAAATTTCTCAGGTTTTGTTTTATTTTTCTAGATGTTCCAGAACATCAGTCTCCTGGTGGCATTAGGTAAAAAGTTTTTGTATTTTGTACTTAAACCTTGGATTATTCAACCACATCATTAAGTCAAATATTGTTCTTTTTTTTTTTTTAAGTTTGGTAGGATTTTGAGCTATTAGTGAAATTAAAATGTTAAATTCCACATTTGTTCTTGAATGGAGCTTTAAATATAACTTTTAGTTACCTAATTCCAAAACATGTCTTGAGTACCAGGACTTTCTATGCTTGAGTTTATTCTGTGTTGGGTACCAATATGAAATGGAATTGTATGTTTTAATGCCACTGAACAATTATCTTTTATCCTTATAAAGTTACAGACTATATCTAGGATTGGTATAGTTTGTGTTCAAATTATTACCCTAAATAAAACAGTGAGATTGTAGTCCAGCTTGAGCATCTGGATGGAAATTTTAGATAACTTAATCTGAAGCTTTGGCTACTTCTAACTATACTCCAGATCAATCCTATCAGACATAATCGTTGGAACCAATATTTATCATTTCTATTTGTTCATTTTTAGTAGTGATGAGGAAGAGGAGGAGGAGGAAGAAGAGATGTTAATCAGTGAAGAGGAAATACCATTCAAAGATGACCCAAGAGATGAAACCTACAAGCCCCACTTAGAAAGGCATGTTTCAGATCTTATTCTAGGAAAGCACCATTGAATGCTTTCATCTTGTCTTGTTGCCAGATTAAGTAAATATACAAGTAATTTTAAATGAGTGATTATGAACTTGTTTTGCAGTTTGGCATTTTACCTCTCTCATATAGTCCTCTCTTTGACTTAATCCAAATTAGTAAATGTGTACATGTTTTAAATAGGTTTTCTCAGTATTCTTGTCTTGCAACTATAGTGAGATTTGATTTTTATGTCTTTGGTTTGTGGGGTTCCTCCATAGGCATCACGTGTGCATCATTGCTATGGGTACAAGGAACAGTTGATAAAAATGCAGTGTGTGAGCTGAGAATAGTGGCTCTGTGGTAAATTATGAGCTTTAACCTGGTATCATAGCTGCCTTTAAAAGTCTTTGTTAGAATACTAGTGTTGAAATAGTTTTCTGTTGGAATACTTTTCTATTTCCAGGGAAACCCCAAAGCCACGGAGAAAATCAGGGAAAGTAAAAGAAGAAAAAGAAAAAAAGGAAATTAAAGTGGAAGTAGAAGTTGAGGTGAAAGAAGAAAATGAAATTAGGGAAGATGAGGAGCCCCCAAGGAAGTGAGTAAGAAGTTTCTCCTAAAAATGGAAAGCAACATTTTAAAGCCTCTAGTAGACAGAGTGAGTTTGAGGAGCGATATTGAAATGTGCATCAGCATTTTTGTATGCGTGTGTGTGTGTGTGTGTGTGTGTGTGTGTGTATTTCAATTAAATTCTGTCATTAAGCAACTTGCAGTTTTCATTGGAAATATTCTTCTCAGGAACTTAAGAAGTTTTTAAGTCCAAATTATCAACCAAGATAGTATCTGTAGAGATATACAGGAAGTAGAGAAACTAGACAAAATGTATCAAATGTGGGTCTTCAAAAGAATTAATACCTCAAATGTTTTTAAAAAATCTTGGTTTGCGGGCTGGAGAGATAGCCTAGCGGTTAAGAGCACCAACTGCTCTTGCAGAGGACCCGGGTTCGATCCCCAGCACCCACATGGCGGCTGAGAACCGTCTGTAACTCCAATTCCAGGAGAACTCCAGTTCCAGGGGAATCTGAGACCCTTTTCTAACCTCCGTGGCATTGCACGACATGGGTGCACAAACCTACATGCAGACAGTACATTCATACACATACAAAAATAAATTTAAAAAAATTAAAAAAAAATCTTGGTTTGGTAAAAACTTCCTACCTAGCAACTACTTTTTATTGGAGAACTAAGATGAAGTGTTTAGGCTGCTTGTTTCTATTGCAAGGAAAGTGTAGTTGGTGATTTTGTTTTTTAGGGTGTTGTAGGACATTGTTAGAATAATAATTATTTTTTAAACTGATTACATACATGTAGGTGAGGTGATAAAGTTTCACTATAACAGATTTTTAGGTAATAACACTGAATTGTTTTCAGGTCTGCTGTAATAATGTGTAGTATATGAAAGATATATATTTAGTCATGATAAAAAAAATAATTTGAAAGTGAAATTACTTCAGAGTAAAATGTTCCTTGATTTGCCACATTTCTGGTTTTGTATTGTGGGCTATCCTCTGTGTCTGCCACCTGTTCTTGCCCTTGAGAATATGCCTGTAGCCATCTTTAACAAAACTCTATAAGCTTCTGATTTGGTCAATTATTCTTTTTTAAATTATAGGAGAGGGAGAAGGCGAAAAGATGACAAAAGTCCACGGTTACCCAAAAGAAGGTGAGGAGTTGTATGGCTGTTTCCTTGTGTCCTATGTCTAGCGCTTAGCATCTTGGTCACTTTAGCTTTCATAATGCAGATGGAGCGCGGCTTAGTTAAACTCTCCTAAGAGAAGTTTCACTCATGTCCATGATGCATAGATAATGCTTTTTGTCCTCACTGCAGGATGTTTGAATTTTCTCAGTATCTTAGTACCTTTTTGGGAGGACAGGGGGAAGAGATTACTAGCTTATTCATGCCATTTTTAAACCTCTCTGCCAAATGTTTGACAGTTTGATTGTTGATGCAATATCACAGAGGTTTTACTCTATGTTTGTTATAAATAAATACCTGTTTATCACAGCATATCATACCACCATTTGCTTAATTTTTTCTAACATTTTGTTAATAGGAAAAAACCTCCAATCCAGTATGTCCGCTGTGAGATGGAAGGATGTGGAACTGTTCTTGCCCACCCTCGCTATTTGCAGGTCAGTAAAGTTATTACATAGACAGTCGTTCATGTTACGCTCTGTTACTTGTCTTCATAAGATGTTGGCTTGCATGGACTTCATAAATACTGATAGAAAACATAAAGAAGGCTGGGCATGGTTACTTAATCCCCACACTTGGGAGGCAGAAGCAGGTGAAACTTTGTGAGTTCAAGGCTAGCCTCAACAGCTGGGGCTACAGGGAGACCCTGTCTCAAAAAAAAAAAAAAAAGGAAAGAAAAGAGTCAGACATAGTGGTGCAGGCCTTTAATCCAGCACTTGGGAGGAGACAGAGGCAGGCAGATCTCTGAGTTAGAAGCCTGCCTGGTACATAGCAAGTTCAGGCCAGCTGGGGCACTATCTCACAAAAATTAGAAGAAGATGAAAATTAAGTATAAAATTATATTAGTCAGTTTTAGTTTACTTGGGCTTGCTATAACAAAATACTTGAGAATAGTAATTTATGAGAACAGAAAGTGGACCAGGAGCTCAGCTCGTAAGGGATCTTCACAAGGTAAAGGACAAGAGGCAGCAAGGGCAGACAGCAGGGAACTGAGTTCGGTTTTATAATTATCCTGTCCCTGTGTTAACAGCTTTAGTCCAAATATGAGGACAGAACACTAAAACACTTCCCAGTATTATTACTGTGTTCAGGACAAGTTTACAACACAGGAAATTTAGGGAATACATTAAACCTCAGCATATGCTATTGAAACAAAAGGGCTAAAAGGACCTGAGCCCAAGTACAGAATGTTTCGTAGAGAATGTTCCAGTATTTTCCAAAGTGATATAAATACTCCCAGTATAAGAGGTGATTGTAACAGTACACTAGGAAACAGAATAGACTAGAACCTAGATCTGCATCATATATATATATATAAATTACTATGCATATAGTATTATATATGTATATGTGTGCATGTTATATATAATAGAATTATATAGCCTGTGTTCTTAACCATTTTATTTGTACCAATTTTCCTTTAGATCTTTGGAATTAAAGAAAAGAACTTTGAATCAACTTAATTTTGTCCCTTTTCACTTTTGCTGTCTTAGCACCACATTAAATACCAGCATTTGCTGAAAAAGAAGTATGTATGTCCCCACCCCTCCTGTGGACGACTCTTCAGGCTCCAGAAGCAACTTCTGCGACATGCCAAGCATCATACAGGTACAGTTTTTAATGAAGTCTAGCCAAATAAATTGTATGTCAGGTATGCAGATTGGTTGTAAAGCAATATTTTCTAGTATAAATCTTTTTAAAAATAAATTTCTTGTTTTATGTGTATGACTGTATTGCCTGCATGTATGTAAGTGTACCCATATCATGAACTGTCTGGAGGTCAGAAGGAAGTCAGAAGAAGGCTTCGTATCCCTTGGAACTGGAGTTATGGGTGGGCGGTTGTTAGCCACCATGTAGCTGGGAATTGAATGCAGGTCCTGCAAGAGCAGTCAGTGCTCTTAACTGTTGAGCCATCTCTCCAGCCTTATTTATTATAAGTCTTAAAAGGATCTTGTCCAAAAGGAGGAAGTTATGAAAACAAATATTAATAAAATAAATATTTTTGCCAGTTTTTAGTTGGGCTTTAGCACATATCTGTAATCTAAGCACTGAGGAATCTCAGGCAGGAATGTGAGTTCATACCAGACTGCTATACCTTGTCTCAAAAAAACTGGATGGAGATAGGCTCTCACTATGATGCTCTGGCTAACCTGGAACCCACTATGGAGATCAGGCTTACCTCAGACTCAGCAATCCCACCTTAGCCTTCCAAGTTCTGGGTTTGATGTTGATGATTATTCAAATGTTATGACAGTCTTGTAGTTTTAATCAAGCGCTTGCTTTGCAAACATGAGGAATGACCAGAGTTGACATGACCAAAAAGAAGGCCAGGCAGGCATGGCAGTCACTTGTATCCCAGAATTTGGGAAGCAGAGACAGAGTATCCCAAGGCACGCTCGCTAGCTGGAATCAACCATCTCCAGGTTCATTGAGAAATCCTGCCTTGATAAACAGAGCGGGGAACAATGTAGGAAGACAACCAAAGTCAGCATCAGTTCTCCACATCCACACGTACACATGTAAAACAGTAACAGTTTTGTTAAAGAACATGAAGGGTATGATCAGCTAGAGCTCTAGAACATCTATTCTTTGACTTCTGATAACTTTTATGATCAGAATATTTATCATGTATTCTGTATCACCTGTGAACTAAACACTTAACATTGCTAATCTAGTCACTGAACACCCCCAAGCTCTGTCTAAGAAACCAGAAGTTTTGGAGCAACAATAAATAATTTACCTATGGTCACTTATGTAGGTCATCTAACAGAACCAGGATTTTTAAATTCTGCTTCAGAAAGATCACAACTAAGCAAAGATGGTAACTTGTTAGTAGCTTTTGTGAACTGAAAATGCAAAACATTGATGATTAAAAAAAATAATAAGTGAAAGAGGTTTGCTTATAGTAAGTATAACTGTTAAATAGTTCCTGAGACATTTATACCTGTGTGATTCATAAAAGCTAGCTGTTGAACTCCATGGTAACTTCTGTAGGAACTGTTAACTCCAAAAGAGAAACCGAATGCAATCTATATATCATAGAATAGAATTGAATTCCGTTGATTCATAGCCTTGGACAGTCTCTGTAGTTGAGCTTTAAAGATAAATTGAGTAATAACTGGTACATAGTACTAATTGGATTTGTCTCACACTTGATATTTATATATGTTCTCTCTTTAGTCTTGAATGGTTAGACTAGGAATTCCATGTGCAGAAACATGTCCTTTTTCCTAGATGATGACATGGGTGCCCCATCTATATACTGTGTGTGTCAGACATGTTACTTGTCTCTAAATTGAAGATATCAACAACACAGGCTTGCTGTGATAAAGATGAAATAATATATAAGTTACTACATATTTTACAGAGCTTGCAGTGTAGACATTTTCAAAAGAGAAGGATATGAACTTGGCCTTAATTTCTCCAAAGTGTACAATCTTGTCTTCATGCTGTTTCTCTGGAGAGAGAAGGCCTATTTGGCTCCCTTTCTGAATACATGCTGCAGTTTCTCTGTTCTGAAAGCCAGCTTATAATTTTTAGCTAAATGTCACAAGTCTATTATGAAAAACCTTAAAACAAATTATGGTCCAAATATTTATATAGAATTGAAATAGTTTCATTATTTGTCTTTACTTTTGCAAATTAGTATATGTGAACAGACCTTACTTAGCAAATAGATGCCCCAAACACATTTGCTGCAAGTGGAATAAAACAACTAGACAGTACCATAGGCAGTCTTTGTGCCCTGGGTGATGCTGACTTATTCCTTCCTGTGTTAGAACTCTGTATTTTCAGACTTTGTTGTATAGTGTGGAACATGCACCAACGTGAGTTATTATTTGCTATAGGATTTTCAGGCCTTGCCTTAGATATGATGGATCAGCACATTCATTCATAATATCTCCAGGTGATCAAATTTGAGAAAAATGTGGCTCTTTTCCCACAGTTCGGTTCTTAGTTTAGTTAGTTTTAGTTTTTGTTTTTTTATGTGTATGAGTGTTTTTCCTGCATGGATGTAAGTGCACTCATGTCATGCAGTGTTGATGGAGATCAGAAGAGGGGCATTGGATCTCCTAGAGCTGGAATTAACAGGTGGTTGTTACCCTCCGTGTGGATACTGGGAACCGAACCCAGGTCGTCTGCAAGAGCTGCCAGGGCTTTTAACTGCTGAACCAACTCTCCAGCCCCTTATTTTGTTTTGTTTTATTGAGACATAGTCTCACTCTACAACCCAAAGTGGTCACTCAGCATAATTGTCTTGGTTTTAAAGCTGTTTGCGAAGAGTGATGAATTAGGTAGAATATTGTTGTTGATTTAATTTGTATTTATGTTCATATCAAGTAGTTTTAAATGGAATAGAAAATTTCAGTGCTAATTCAACAAATACATATTGAGTACCTGTTTGTCTATTGGCTCCCTAACCATGTACCATTGATACTACACTGTACTGGACTCAATTTTAAAATTCTGCGAGATGTATGGGGTGTTGTGAAGGGAGGAGGAAATAATTTGAATGGTGCAGAGGCTTTAGGGAGGCAAACAAGGTAAAGAAATGCAGGTAATCTATATTTAGATTTGAATGAGAAAAGTTTTATTTTTGAAACTTTTTTTTTACTCTTCTACCTTAATGCCAATTCTTTTATTTATTTATTTATTTATTTATTTATTTATTTATTTATTTATTTATTTATTTTATTTATGTGTATGAGTGTGTAGTAGGATGGTTCTTAGCCACCATGTGGGTACTGGGAATCGAACTCGGGTCCTCTGCAAGAGCAGTTGGTGCTCTTAACTGCTGAGCTATCTCTCCAGCCCCGAGAAAAGTTTAATTTTTATCTTGGTAACATTTTAACCTGAATTGATATGATTACTGTTTCAGATGCAGATCAGCTTATTTCACCAGAAAGCCATATTTTATTATTGGAGGGTTTGTTTGTTTGTTTGTTTGTTTTTCCCCACACACCAAATTGTTTTTTATGAGCATCTTCTAGAATCTGTGAAAAGGATGTTTTACAGAGTAAAATGCATGGAAAATGGGCTTGACTTTCTAAACAATTTACCTGGTATCTGGAGTATTGGTAACACTGGGATTAGAGTTCTAGTTTTCCTATATTTATACCTTGATTTTAGGTTTTGATCTCTTTGTTGTCTGGTTTTGTTTTTTTGTCTTTCTTTTGAGGGAGAGCTCACTACTGGCCTGGAATTGTCTATGTAGACCACACCAGACGGACTACACACTCTTAGAAATAGGCCTGCTTCTCACTCCTTGTGTTGGCACTCCCTAGTAGTGTGCACTGCTGAGCCTAGTTGTTTTTTATTTTTTTAGCCATTATTAATGCTACCGAATGTGTAGACTAAAAACAATATTTGTTGTTTTTGCTCTACCCGGAGTATTTACTTGCTGTGAACAGCATTCTGTTTTCAGTAAAGGGACTTGCCAAATTACTTGGTCACTTGTAAACTGCAGAAAACACTTAGAGGGTTTCTTAATGGAATATTGACCACCTCATTCTTCCTCCTAGATCAAAGAGATTATATCTGTGAATATTGTGCTCGCGCCTTCAAGAGTTCTCATAATCTGGCAGTACACCGGATGATTCACACAGGCGAGAAGCCATTACAGTAGGTATTTCTTTACTGATGAACATCTGGGTGGAAGTGTGTGCACCTCATTTGAAGGCTTGTTTCTTACAAACATTTCATCTGTCACTATTACTTTTACTAAATTAAAAGGCTAGATATTACTTAGGGAGTTCTTTTTAAACTGCGCTTTTTTTTTTTTTTTGCTATTTTTGAGAGAGAGGGTCTCTCTGTAGCCCCAGCTAGCTTGGCACTCAACTCTAGACCAGGCTGGCCTTGAACTCACAGAGATCCTCCTGCCTCTGCTTCCTGATCTTTTTTTTTTTTTTTTAATAATTTTGCCAATGTATTTTGATCATGTTAGTCCCCTGTGATTCCCCTTAACTCACAGATACATATTCTACCTCCTTTTTTTTTCCTCTTTAATGACCCACCAAGTCCATCCAGTTAATGCAGCCCATGTGCTCGTGGGTGTGGGGCCATCCACCAGAGTGTGGTGATTTTATTGTTTTATAAGTAAACAAAAAAAATTTCAAAATCAGATTAGATTTTCATGTAGTGGTTTCCTTGTCCTTCATAAGAAGTGTGTACTAATGACTATTGTGAGTACGTGTGAGCTTTTCAGTTGTCATCTGGCCCTTGATTTAAGTTAAGCTCTTTGTTTCAGTTTGATCACCCTTTTCCTTTTTGATTCTTCTTAGATGTGAGATCTGTGGATTTACTTGTCGACAGAAGGCATCCCTTAATTGGCACATGAAGAAACACGATGCAGACTCCTTCTACCAGTTTTCTTGCAATATCTGTGGCAAAAAATTTGAGAAGAAGGACAGTGTAGTGGCACACAAAGCAAAAAGCCACCCTGAGGTGCTGATTGCAGAAGCTTTGGCCGCCAATGCAGGCGCCCTCATCACCAGCACAGATATCTTGGGCACTAACCCAGAGTCCCTGACACAACCTGCCGATGGCCAGGGACTTCCTCTTCTTCCTGAGCCCTTGGGAAACTCAACATCTGGAGAGTGCCTGCTGCTTGAAGCTGAAGGGATGTCCAAGTCATACTGCAGTGGGACGGAACGGGTGAGCCTCATGGCTGACGGGAAGATCTTTGTGGGAAGTGGCAGCAGTGGGGGCACTGAAGGGCTGGTCATGAACTCGGATATACTCGGTGCTACCACAGAGGTTCTGATTGAAGATTCAGACTCTACTGGACCTTAGTGGAAAGAAAGACTTTGGGCACTGGGATGGTGCAGACTTTGTATTTAAAAGAGAAAAAGGACAAAAAAAAAAATTTAAAGCATTTAAAATCTAGTAAAATAACTGAAGGCCCTGCTCTTTGCATTGTGGATCACAGCACACACACACACACACACACACACACACCCCATCCCCTACACTCCCTCTCTTCTCTCCCTTAAACATCGATGCTGCCTTTACAGAAAGGCGATAGAAAAGCAGCAGCTGTGGCTCCTGTGGTGAGGCTCATCCTGGTCCTTGTTCCAGCCAGCGACAGACTTCCTGCTTCTCTACAGAACTCCTCCTCAAACCTGAAACTCTGGTGTGCTCTGGATCAGCTTTGAATTCTTAAATAGTATATATTACTATCTTCTAAATCCTTTCTCCTATACTGCTGCCCTGTGGTTCTGGCTTTCCCCCATTCAACCACCAATACTTATCCTCAAATATTATGATTCTATTCTATGGAGGCTGGCAGTTTGACTTGGCACTTTAGGGCCCCTTAGCAGGGTGCTGTTAAAGCAGCACACATCTCTCACCCCCCTCTTCCTCCATTCCTCACTGAGTTTTGGGAAGGAAGGCTACATGGGGACCACTTCCCTCCTCTTTGATGGATCCCAGCACCTCAGTCCCCCTCCCAAACCTCCATATGGCTCTTAATGGTGCTCACTTGCTTGGAAGCAGGCTCCCAAGAGGGAGGGGGCTGCCCTCTGCAGTCTTTTTGACCGTAAAACAGGGCTGGCTATCAGTGAGACAGTGAGAAAAGTCCCAGGCTAATGGCAGAAATTTGCACTTTGAACATGTGTGTTTTTGTGTTGTGGAACCTGAGATTCCTTATTTATTAATGGAAAGTCTGATTTGGGGGGGGGGCGGGTCTTCGTTGCTATATTTTGTGGGGCTGGGAGAGTAGATTATTCTGACATGGGATCCTTCCTACAAGAGGTACTTTGAAGGCAAGGCATAGGGTGGAAGAAGCACAGCCAGCCTCTAAAATCATAGCTCTCCAGTGGCCTTTAAAGAAAGCTGGTCCTCAGCACTAACAGAATCACTACAGTAGCCTAGTGCTTTTTATGGAAGCCTTAGGGAAAGATGGTAGGTAGGGTAACTAATGTGCTCTTGGAAATGTTAAGAGCATTGAGATGTAGGAATTTTGAGGGGATGAGGAGTATTCACTCTGAATTACAGATAAAAAGATTTTCTCTTATGATTTTATTTTCTCTCTGTATTCTCACCATTGCTTTTCATATTACTTCCCTACAGGCCTAAGTGGCCCCTTGTTTTGATTTTGGATTTTGTTTTGTCATCAATTCATTCCAGCTGTTTGCTAGTGAAAGACCAGACCCTGTCATTCATGAAGGAACGAAGTCTAAGAGTCCTAGAGTTTTGAGTCACAGAAGACTGCTCTTTTTCCCTTTTCATAACATCATAGAAGATAACAAAATTTCAGTAGACAAAAGCAAAGGTGAAAGTCTTTATAATACTGCCTTTCACTTGAATCAACTACTTTAGGAATAAGAATTTTCGTACTCTGGGATTTGTATATTCTTGTCAATGGAGACACAAGTCTGTAACTCTTAGTAGACTAAAAACTTATTTGGGCTCATTTTTGAGAATTAGAAGGGCATTTTCTATCCTGTGTACCTCAGAAACTACAGCTGAAGCTTACCCTGTTTGTTGTCAGAAATGTATGATAGCTGTTAAAAAAATAGAGTCTGGTTGAGAAAAGAATGAACAGCTTGTTTTTTACAAACACTAAAACTACGGAGTTTATCAGATTTTCTCTTTAATTTTTTCCCAAAAAGGGGAGTAACAAAATGTCATCTCTGAAAGAGGTTTACTGTACACCCACCAGTGTCAGTGGTTGGGATGCCAGGCAAAAGGGAGTCAGACACCTACAGCAAGTCTTAAATGCACTATTGTTTGTTTTCAGAGTGTGGCAGATTTGCCCTCCCTCCCATGTGAGGGTAGAGAAAGGACCCAAGGTAGAAGGCTGTAGAACATGCTCTCCTCTCTCCTGCTCCACAGGGAGACTTTTGCCATTGACCTTGGCATACTGAGTGGATTTGAAACTATTGTAAGATTAGTTAAATGGGCCTGCACCAAGGTTGCTCCGCTTGGCACTGTTTCTCTAGCTAGCATCTGTATCCTACTCTTCATTTTGTCCTTCACACTTAGACCTTGTCTCTGTAAATTTCACTTACAGTGGTTTCTTCCTCAGCTATTGTAGCTCCCCACAGAAAAGCAAACTGCATTGTAAACATCTCCTTCGGGGATAGGGGAAAAGAATGTTCTTCCCTGTACCTCACTCCTCCCCATGAAAGCAACTAGATGGCTCTAATAATTAGAAACTTCCTGTCCTCTCTCTCTCTCTTTTTTTTTTTTTTTCTTTTTTTGTTGGATAGTCTTCATAGCTACCATTTGCTGACAAATTACTGTAGCAGTTTGCAATAAAATTTTAAGATATTTTTCATGGAGTTTCTATTTTCCTTTTGAGAAAGCAGTGCTAGCACAGTAACCGTCAGTATACGTAAACTAAGCCCCATTCCCTATGGATTTTCTTCTTCCCATGGTGTTTATTTCCTTGTTCTTCCAAGGAGCCCTTTTAATCCTGAACATCTATATTTCATTCTCAAATTCTGCTACCTTTCAGATAACTTTCCACTTTATATTCTCCATCTTGAATTGGCAATTCTAAATGTTACGAATACAGAGCTTCCCCCTTGTTTGTGATTTCCCGGGGCATTTTGAGTAATTGTACTCCTTAATAGATTTCAGAGCGTTTAGATGAAAACTGGCTGGGAGTCCTGGGGATAAAGAGAAATGTAAGGAACAGGAAAACATCCACATAGAGCACTTGGACCCCCTTTGTGCCTGTTGGGAGGAAAAGCATACAGTGTGCTACCCACTGAAGTAAGGTTACTACAATCTCAGCTCAAGTACCAGTTTTCCCTCCTCCTGTCTTTCTCCCATTTTCCAATATACTCAAAATCTAAAAATTGTAATGGATCAATTATATTTCCTGAAATCTTTTTTGCCTGGTGTAATGTGCAGGGCCCTTCTCTTGTGATGAGAGAGATGGGTAATTGCCTGATCTAGGTTGAAAAGGTTATGTAAAAAGAAATTATAATAAAAAGGGATACTTTGCTTTTCAAATCTTCATTTTCTCTTAATCTAGGTAATCATATCCAAAATAAGTATGTAAAGAAGAAAAATAAAGTTGTCTTCATGGAAGCAACTTGTCTCCCTTGGTTGTACTGAGCTAGTATTCTAGGTAAAACATTTGATGCTGGTAAGAAAACCAGATGCCCTCAGAGCAGGCTTTCTGTGAGTTACGTTTGCTGTTTGCTCTTTGACAATTTGGTAGCTTGATTTCTAATGCGGATGTGCTATGTGAGTCTGTGCTCTGCATACTTGGACCCTTCTTGATAGTTCAGTAGCCTACTAGAAAAAATAGTTCTGTTGATCTAGCAGAGGGAATATTGATGCTGTGAAGTAAATTTCACTCTAATAATGACAAAACCTTTGTTGTATTTCATATCAGTGCTTCACAATATTCTTTATTAATATTTCAAGTACTGACTTAAATAATCTACCCTTTGTAAAAGTTATGGTAGCCACTTAGATCCCTGGTTTATTATAAATTTGTTCCTGAGATGTCCGGTGTTTAACTTGTTAGCAGTGTCTGTGATAGGAAATGCTGGATACTTGTTGATCCATCTGGAGATGAAATTTGCAAACTCTTACCTACTAGCATCACCCACTGAGTGCAGTGTGGCAGAAGGCAACTCTGTAAACACCTTTTCTACTCTTTTGTCCTCATCTCAAAGCCTACCAAATTCTCTTGTTAAGCATAAACTCTGACTGGGACTAGGAAGAAAAAGAAGCATGTTGTCACTTGAGTGAGACTGCCTTGAGAAATGTTACCCAGTTAGGGTTGGGTGTTTCCTTTGGAAGAGAACAGGCCTAAACAGTGACTCCCACATCCTGTAGCTACTAGGAAGGCAACCATGCTTGAGATGAGAGATGCTTCCCTAGCTGACTTAAACAAGTGTAAAGCAGCGTTATAAAAGGACAGAAATGGAAAGATGCTATAACATCTAAGGACTTGTTTTCACAAAACCTTTGGTTTTGCACCAAATGAGAACTGCCCAAAGAAAATGAAGAATCAGTGGGAAGAACTACTGTAGAATCAGACCTGTACAGAAACACAAAAACCTAGCTGTTGAGTTAACTCCTTTGAGCTTAAGTTTCTTACATAAAATGAGAAAACTATTATTTACTCCCAAAGAATACTCGCATTTACCTAGAACCACTCTTAAGGATCATGTGAGGTTTTAAATGTTCTGGCACAGTGTCTGACCCATTTAATGAATGGCACCTATGTCAGTAATTCTACCTAACACTTTCCCAGACCAAAAAAAAAAAAAAGTTTTAAAACATGGGGCACATAAGGGACAGGATAATAAAATGACAGATTATATGTGTAAATAGCAGATTCCATTAGGCAGGGGTGTCATGAGGATTACTGATAGTGACCTTGTTGCTAAGTACAAAAGCAAAACAATGACATAAAAACAAATGTGCTAAGTACTGAGTGGAAGAGAGAGATGGAGGCAGACACTGCAGAAAAAAGGCTGATTAAAAAGAGCCCTTTGATTCCACAGGCAAAAAATCCACAGCCAGGAATTTGCTGCCACCTCTGAGTCAGGCAGGGGGTGGCGATGGGGGTGCACAATCCCATTAGAGAATGCCCAGTAGATTTAGTCTGTGGGAGTCACATTTCTTATTTGGACCAGTGTAGACAGAAGCAAACTAGCTCACTTGTTTCTTGGGACAATTGAATTCGGGGATGGCTTTCGCAGAGCATTCACCACTGACCCTTCACCGCCGGGACCTCTGTAGCCGCTCTATCTGGCTAGCAAGGAAGATTCGTTTAGACCTGACTGCTCTTATAGAATCTTATGTAAGTTGTCTATTTTACTGCTGTCTGTTTTTCCTTCAACTCTTCCAGCCCAGCTCCTTCCCATGTTCCAGCCCCAGAACTAATTATGAAAACCCTAGTTGCCTAGACACCTGTTATTTGACATGAGAAAACTCATGGAACCTTACTGTCTTCCTGTAGGCTGCTTAAGAGGCAAGCCATCTTTTAAGTGAAAAACAGATTTTGATTGCCTATCAGAATAGATTAGCCATGGCCTTTTTAGTTTCAGTTCTTAATACCCATTTTCTGAAATTATTAGCTTTGGAAATGAAAGGAAGATAGGATTAGGAAAGAGAACATGAATTTTGGAGAAGTTTATAAATTGAGTTGGGATTCTGTGACAGTGTCATATTTCCAGGTTGGCTTTCTGATGAATGGAGGATGCCCCATCAGCCTCCACCTGAAGGCCTACTGTGGCACTACTCCAGGACCCTACATAAAGTTTTTTTGTTTGTTTTTGTTTTTGTTTTGGGACAGGGCTCCCTGTGGCCCCAGCTGGCCTTGAATTCAGAGAGATCTGCCTCTGCCTCCTGAGTGCTGGGATTAAAGGCATGTAGCCCATACCCAGCATGAATTCCTATAGTTTTAAAAGGAGTGATCTCATCATGAGAGTGGACAGTGGGGGATAGAGAAGTTAATGTGGTGTCACCGTATCTGTTGTGCAGACCCTTGCTGTTGCAGGTATCTGTGTATAGTAGAATACTTAACTCCAGTATGACTAAAATATTCCAGTTTTCAGGACATGGTTTGAAGTAGGAAAGAAAAAAAATGCTTCTGAATCACTAGTTTTACTTTTTAGAACTTAATGAAGGGAAAACATTCCAGGAAAAATATAGACCTTCAGTTTCAGACAATATTGGGTCTTAAGGTTCAGTCATGGCTCTCCACATGATGTTTCCATTCTAGATGTTTTTACAACTTGGATCTTTACACCATGGAAGCCGTGGAGATTTTAATGTGGTTTTAAGGAATTAGGGTGATGCAGAAGATGTCACGTTTTGCTGTATCCTTGGCCAGGTGAAGCATCAGGGCCTGAACAAGGATATCAACCTGGACTCTGTGGATGGTGTGCCAGTGGCAAGCACCGATCGCTGGAGTGAGATGGCTGAGGCAGAGCGACTCCAAGAGAACCTCCAGGCTTACCGTGCCTTCCATGTTATGTTGGCAAGGCTTTTAGAAGACCAGAGAGTGCATTTCACCCCAACTGAAGGTGACTTCCATCAGGCCATACACACCCTTCTGCTCCAAGTTTCTGCCTTTGCCTATCAGCTAGAGGAGTTAATGGTACTTCTGGAACACAAGATCCCCCCAAATGAAGCCGATGTGACTCCTGTTGCTGTTGGAGAGGGTGGCCTCTTTGAGAAGAAGCTGTGGGGCTTGAAGGTGCTTCAAGAGCTTTCACAGTGGACCGTGCGGTCCATTCATGACCTTCGTGTTATTTCTTCTTATCAGATGGGTATCCCAGCACATGAGAGTTGTTCCCTGGCCAAGGACAAGAAAATGTAGCAGTTAGCAGTTAGACACCCCCTTTCTCTCCTGTTTTTTGTTCCGATAACAATATAGATAGTTCCCTGGGGTTCATTTTCTCTGCAGCAGTTTTTGAACATCTTAGATCACAGGGATTTTCATCAGGTAAGGTGTGACCCACACATGAACAGAGAGGCATACAGATTAGTCTGGGATGTATACACATGTATTGCACATGTTTGTGTTTGTGTTGGGAGTGTGAAGACTGAAACAATGGCACCATCCTCCCACCTTAGTGCTTTAACCGTTACATCCAGTAAGTAACCTTTCCAAGTATTTAACTGCCGTACTGACAGAAGAGATAAATATAAAGAGATAAATATAAAGGCTGACCTCTGAGAAGACTGAACTAAGACATCCAAAGCCATGGACTATCACCATTCCAACTGCCGTAATAAAAACAGTAACATTTACTTGAGTGTCTGCTGTGTTGAGACAGGGAGCCATAGGCTTTCCATATATTCTGTGGAACTTAAACTTGTAAGGATGGTAGTGTTGCTCCCATCTGGCTAGTGAGAAAACAGGTTATAGCTCCAAGTGGCGAGCCTGTGTGCCCTTCACTTTGGAAGCCTGCTTGTGAATGTCTGTATTACATCTCTTTATCTCCAAGGGTTGAAAGATGCATCCCAGTAGTCTATCCCTAGCACTAAAATACACGGTTCAGACACCCTCTGAAGTCAACTATGTGTTGTCCACACATGTCAAAGAATAGGGTAGCTAGCTGCACGTCTTAAGATGACATTTGAAGCTGGGCGTGGTGGCGCACGCCTTTAATCCTAGCACTTGGGAGGCAGAGACAGGCGGATCTTTGTGAGTTCAAGGCCAGCCTGGTCTACAGAGCGAGTTCCAGGACAGCTGGGGCTACGGGGAGACCCTGTCTCGAAAAGACAAAAAAAAAAAAAAATGACATTTGAGAAAAACACGGGGCCTGCTGCTTCCAAACTTGGGAGCTGAGGGTATTCGGGAATAGAGCCTGGTTTAAAATGTTGAATAAAGTATTTGAATATTGGGTTACAGTTTACAGCAAGTTATCAGAGACCTGATACAGGTACTGTGGCCCAGGCATCCATGGACAATGGGTGGAATACTACTCGGGTTAAAAAGTCACAGAACTCCATCACCTCACATTCTCTGGACTTAGTCATGAGGAGAGGGTGAGGCCTACTTTATTCTCACTGGAAATACCAGAGATTCTGAAGCCATATAGAGTAAAGCTGCTGTGCTACATCAGAGGGCCAGAGCTCTACTTTATTATTATTCTGAGAACCACACTCTATGGAAAGCTAGAAAACATGGACATTTCCTGAGAAAATTAGCAGTGAAGCCTGTGTTCTAATGAGGCATTGTAAATTCAAAAGTTCTCTATAATTATTTATAAAACGGAGAACCTGGGTTAGGGACCCAAGTCTAATCAAGGCATCTTTGTAAATCACCATGAGGTGAGGATGTATGACAGTTTGTATTCTTTCCTACATAGGTTCTGCATGGGTTCAGCTAAGCATGTGATGGTTCAGGGGAAGCAAGGCCCTGTTTCCTAGTATGCTTCTGTACAAATGCAGTTGCTGCAAAAGTAGAGTGGGGTTATAAAGATCAATCAGAGACAGAATGGATTTCCCAGGGGAGATTGGAGTTGACCTCCCAGGTTGGTGGAGTACAAAACAGATTTAAAAAAAAGGGGGGGGGGGGTAATGAACATCTGGGCCCAGCTACCCCAAGAGACATTTCATTTCATTTTTAATTCTGGTACAGATACCACTAAGCTAAGAATACAGATCCTTATTTCATTCAACCTTGACCTTATTCAAAATTTAAGGAACATTTTCCATTAAAGTTTCTGATACTATAAAGCTCTCTTAGATTCCCCCTGGATGAGGCTCTTTTTTTAAGTGAGAAGGGTGTAACTAAAATGTCAAATTTCAAGGAATAACAGATTATGAACCTTATCTGTAATGAGTGCCCCATCTAGGGTCCCACTGATCTGACAGGCAGACATCTGCAGTTTTCAGAAATCAGTGCAGCCTGACTTAGGCCCTGCTTAGTCACATATGAAGGAATAATATATGTGTAAGGGGTAGTTTTCAAGGGGCGGAAAGCCCAGGAAAAGTACAGATACTGAACAGGAAGAGAGAGATGTCCAAGTCTCTACCTCGTAGAACCAAGGACTCTTTCCTTGAGTGAACTACCCCACTGTGCTGAGAGTTGTGTCCATGTCTTTAAGAAACTGCCTAGCTTTTGTTGTGCATGCCTGTAATCCCAGCAGTCAGGAAGCTGATGCAGGATCATCAGGAGTTAGAGGCTAGCCTGGCTGCATAGTAAAATCCCATGCATATACACCCCCAGAAATAAAAAGAAATTTGCAGTGTACCTCATGGAAGCATGAAGAAGTCCTTTAGAGCAAATCAGGAGGATTGCAGCTTGCTCTGCAGCCATGTGTACCTGAGTTTGAATCCCCAACAGCCAAGTCAAAACCAGGCCTCAGGTGCCCATCATCCCAGCAGCATTGGAGAGCAGAAACCTCATGGATCCTGGGAACTCAGTGACCAGTGGTCCTTGCCAAAACAGTGAACTTGAGGTTCTGTGAGAGACCCTGTCTCAAGGTAAATGCCTGATGGAAGGTGCACCTGACACTGTACTGGACTCAGTATGCATGTACCTACTCCCTGGATTACACTGCACAAACACACAAATATAGCACTTGTAAACTTTGATATGGGGCAGTGATTTGGTACTGAGCCATATAGCACAAATATAAACCCATTCAAGAACTGGGTGTGTAGATGGTACAGCATATTTACCCGAAATTCATAAAGGCCAACAGTTCAGTGTCGTGGGTGTGTCTTCTAATACAAATAAGACTCTGGAAGTCTATAGTTTGCTTTATTGTTGTTGCTGTTTTCAGGGCTTATGATGGCACCAAGGGCCATGCGGTTTTTTGGTTTTGTTCTTTCAATCTGGGATGGAACCCAGGACCTCACAAGTTGTAAGCAAGCAATCTACCACCAAGCTACATCTCCAGCCCTTGAACACACATAGTTTTAAAAGATCCACAACCCCAAGAGACTTTTGTTACTAAGATTTTATTCCCTTATTTCATAGAGTTACATACTGATAGAATCGCTAGGAAAATCATGTATGTAATAAACTCAGTTCTTTTACTTTAAGAAAAGGAAAAAAAAAAAAAAGAATCCACTCCACAGCTTCCAAAATCTCTACTCCATGAAGAAAGAAAGGTATTCTATTCCCTGACGCTAGGCATTTGAGGGATTAGCCTGATATACTTATATATATCATATATATATATATATATATCTATATATTAAGTTGAACTATCTATAATAACAATATATTCTATCTATATATATATATATATATATATTAAGCTTGAAGGCCAAGCATAGATGAGAATTACCTTTCCAGTACTGAGGGTCAGAGGAAGTGACTTAATAAAGCATGCAGTGTAAAGTTACAACCTCCGTGTTGCTGTTTCTTCAGGTCACTGTAGATGAAAGCTCAATGGATGACTCAACTGTTGTGAACACTGGTCAGACAGGAGAGGACATGTAAATATTTCAGGGACACATCTGGAAAGTGGTTTTGAGTGACTACACCCTTAGGTCCTTGGAGTCACTTAAAACCACTTTTCAGGTATATGAGTAGAATTGAGATTTCAATTGCTTGTGTGTGTGTGTGTGGTGTTTACTGGGCCAGGGGACTCTTTAGAAGAGTGATTTATTTGACTGTTAGACTGCCTACAACCTCCACCTCAAGCATTGTGGTCAAGAATGAGGTGGCCCATTCAGAAGTCAAAAGCAATACAACTTAACCACAAAAACTTTCCTAGAACTCTGAAGAGCACAGGAAAAAGAAAAGATGAAATCAGTGGTGAATAGATAAAAACCTATGTGTTTGGGATTCTCAACAAGAAAATTTATTTCTTGGATCAGTCTATTTTGGGCACATACAAAATAAAGGATGCCAGAATGGCTAACAATAGATTTCTCTTCTCAGCAGGACCACAAGGTTGCTGCTTTTATTTCCATGTCTTTGGATGAACAAGGGGAATTTCAAGTGATTTCAACATTGGATGAAATGTAATCCTCTCTGCCAGGTCCAGGCTCGATCAAGCATGCTGGACAAATCTCCATGATGTCAGGCCACTGGGCAGACCTCCCAGGGCCAGGCAGCCTGAGAAAGGTTGAGTGCCCCACACTACCAGTCCAAGCAATTCTGCAGCCTCTGGATGTGTAGTCCTATAACAGGCTGAAAAGGAGGAAGGTTTGGTTTGATTTCAAATATTTGACTCCCAGTCAAGCCTTTGGCTGAAACAGATGTCTGACCAGACCAATTGTACTTACGTTGGAAGTAGAAATTGTAGGATACTACATAGGAAAAAATGCAAAAAATAGCTTGAGTCTAGTTCTTTCTACATATTCAGGGTAACAACAGTTGTGCAAGACAGCTCTACACTGTTCTGCCATTTAATCATTCAAGATATCCCCCTTTCATAGCTGAGGGAAATGACAGCCAGCATTAATTTTATTTATTCCTCTAATATATGACAGGGCTGAAGTCTTAATTCTGGACTCAAAACTCATTTCCACACCCACTCTGTAAGAGACCTGGTAATCAAGATCTTCTGATTTGCAAACCCATTTTCCATCTCCGAAGTTCACTTTCCTTGAACTAAACCAGTATCAACTTGTACCAAACTTTGTAATAGAGCTGATCTAAGTAACCAACCCGGGATAAGTCACTTTTCCTGAGGTTCTCACTTAGGAAATGGAAACAATGACAACCTCACACAGTTCAAACTATCTGCAAGTACTTGTAAATGACATGCAAACTTCAAGTATATTTAATAGCTCAAGTAACTTAGATTGGAATTGAACTTTGGACTAAGAAGGAGGATTTGCAAATATCTCAGAGAATGTCATTTGCTTCCCAGGATTGGCCTGGTGGGGTTAGAGCCTAATCTTCACCTTGTTGGGCTTTGGCCACAAAAGACCCACCCAGCTTCACCCCTTGCCTTCAGGAATTATCCACTTCTCTGGAGAGTTTGAGGCATAGGCTACCCCCCCCCCCCCCACGCGGCCGCTGCCGCCGCCGCGCTCACAAGATGGATTTCCCAGTAGTGGAGTCAGGCCCTGGAGACACCTGGCAGGCGCTCGGCCGGGGAACCAAGGAAACGTGTAAACCCAAGCACCACCCGAGATGTGTTCAAGCATGCATTTAGACCCACCTCTCATGTGGCCACACCCTTCTTTTAATATAGGAAGCAACTCAAACGTTTAGTCCAATCCCTTTATTATTAAACATCATGGGAGAATCAAAGAGGTCGCAAATCTGCCCCAACATTTCAGCAGGAAGTGAGGACTGCAGCCCAATCTGCATCCCCCTGCCTGTTCATTAGACCAGCTCCAGGAAGCCTCAAGCATCCATCTGCACCCTTTTCGTTATCTTCTGTCCAGGCTCCTCGGTTCCTGGGACTCTAATAACACACCAAAGCTCTAGGATTCTAAAGCTCCAATCCTTAGAACCTTTGGATCTTGAGCAACTCATCACTAGACTTCTTTTGCCTCCACAAGCACAAGCTCAAGCTAACTGCCCGTCTCTCCCCTGACATGATGGGGGACATGGGACATGTTCTAAAGTCCTTCCAGGACAAGGCACCCAGGAAAGACAAAAAACAATATTCCAAGGAAGGTGTTTCCAGATTAAATCAACCTTTATATCACTGCTATGTAAGAAGCTGAGACTTAACTCCCAACTCTTCGCCCCTCACCACCACCCCCAAATTTTTTTGAATGGCAGGAAGGTTGATATAACTTCAAAGGCCCCCCGGGGAAAAATGCCCCAGTTGGGTGGAAGCTCTGGGGCTCAGAAGTTGCCTGCCCCACTCTCCTGCAGTGTGCATTGGCCAGTCCTGCAGTGTGCATTAGCCAGTCCTACGGTGTGCATTGGCCAGTCCTGCGGTGTGCATTGGCCAGTCCTGCGGTGTGCATTGGCCAGTCCTGCAGTGTGCATTGGCCAGTCCACGTTGGGGCCCTGCTAAAGACACAAAGTAAATAATGAAAGTAGCAAGTGTCTGGTGTTTACTCTGGGCCAGGGTTTTACTCTGATTCTTTTTAAAAATATGGTTTTTTGTGTGTATATGAGTGTATTACCTGCATATATGTAAGTGCACCTGCAAGGGTATCAGAACCCTTAGAACTGGGTTATTAGCCTCCATGTAGGTGCTGGGAATCAAACTTGAGTTCTCTGTAAGAGTGAGTGCTCTACCACTGAGCCATCTCTCTAGCCCCAAAGACAGTCCCAAAGAAATTTTTTTTCTTTTTCTTTTTTTTTTTTTTGGCCTTGGATTTTACCTGAGGGTGTGGAGTCACTCAAAACCACTTTTGAGACAGGGTCTCCTTAGCTGGTCTGGAACTTGCTGTATAGTAGACCAGGCTGGCCTTGGGTTTATAGAGATCTGCCTGCCCCTACCTCCTGGGGGCCAAGTGCCACCATGCCAGTTGTTCTGATTCTTTTCCATGCATTGGCTCAGATATTCTGCTCAAGTACCCTGTGAGATAGATACATAGAAAAATTCTTGTTTTACTAAGGAAACAACAGAGATGTTCCCTGTGCTTGAGGCAGGGTCTCTTGGGAAAGGTAGCACACATACAAACAACTGTGGAATCAGGTATGCTTGGCAGTTCCTGAAGATAACCCAGAGCTTCGAAGCATAAAGGAATGCAGGTCTGCAGAACACACTTTGAAACTTTGGCACCCTGGTAGTTGGGCATTGAAGGATGACTAGGATTTTGCCCTGGGGGTGGGGGTGGGGGAGTGATAAATGGGAGAGGCAGGCAAGAGCATTGCAGTTAGAAGTGGCACTTGTCAGGGCTTGGCTGCCTGAAGGTTTGTGGCATGCCTGATACTATTCAGTGCAACTGAACCTCAGGACTCTGAGTTGGAGAAGAGGATGGGACTGGAGGAGGAAAGTGATAACACCTTGAAGAAAGAATCCATGAAAGTTTTTGAAGATGGAGAGTGCTAGCATCAGCTCTGTTCTAGACAAAGAACCCAGACAGCTGTGTCTTCACTGGAGCTGAGTGTAGCTGGAGACAGAAGGATCCACTGAGAAGATGCTATCTAATTCTCAAGGTAAAACATGTTTTAGTTATTCATGGAAATATTAGAGATACCAGGATATAGGGGTGAATGTAACGTGCCCCTGACCTATTGAAGCTTGCGTTCTGGTTGGAAAAGAGAGATAGCACACAATAGTATAATCTAGAGAGTAATAAGAATTGTGTAGAGGGGCTGGAGAGATGGCTTAGCAGTTGGGAGCACCGACTGCTCTTGCAGAGGACCCAAGTTCGATTCCCAGCACCCACATGGCGGCTAAGAACTGTCTTTAACTCCAGTTCCAGGATAATCCGACCCCCTCTTCTGACCTCCGCAGCATGCATTCATGCAGTGCACTTAAATACACAGTGACAAAACACTCAAATACATAAAATAAAAATCAAAATATTAAAAAAAATAATTGTGTAGAGAATTAATAAGGTGACAAGAGTTACTGAGCACGTGGCCTTGAGAGCAAAGAAAGGGAATCCTAGAGTCATCTGGGCCTTGTCCCTCTACTCCTGAGTCAAGAGATACTGATGAACTTTCCCAGTCCATGCAGATCCAGAGGAGGGGAAATAAAGTTAAGACTGGGAGTGTTTTGGTTGGTGAAACCACAGCAGCAAACAGTGGATCCCATAATACAACCAAGATCTCTTTTTTGGCTGTTTTAAATGCCTTGTGTCTGGTGTTATTCGTCACCATTTTCAAAGAAGCTTTCCTATTTTACTCTGTTAATTCTCAGATGGTTACATTTCTCCTGAGGTCTGAATGATGAGAAATTAACTGGAGTAGATCTGAGTAGAGGAAAGATGCTATAAAGTACAAAGCCCCAAGGTAGTAATGAACTTCCTGTCTTCAACGAAAGGCTGGGTGATGGAGTTAAGTGAGCAGACAGCAGAAGCCAAGAGAAACGCCCCACTGCCAAGCAGCTGTGTTGAGATGATCCATGAAGAACTATGGGCTGTCTCACAAACAGCATGTTAGAACTTCTCATAGCGTTTAGGCATGGTTGTCTGATGGGGTAGTCTAAACAGGACCAAGCTCTGCATTATTGGCTACTGTCTAGAAGTGAGGCAGTTCTCTCCCTGTTACCACAGTTACATGAAGGCAAAGGCTTGGATGCCTTCAAGGTTGGGCTTCACCCACAACTCCTCACCATGGCCAAGGAGAACATTGGTGGAATGGATGTTAACCCTGCTTTACAAGAGGTGGTACCCATGTGCAGTAGTATGTGCTAAGACAGGAGGATCATGAGGTTGAGGCCAGGCACTGGTGACTGCCCACATCCTTGATGACGTAGCATGTAGATTTATGAAGCTTCCACATCCGTACACAAGCACTAAACCCATCTTTATGTGTTTGCATCCAACTGTGACAGGCTCGTATTTCAGGCTGCCAGAGGCCCTTGTGCTGAGCACCAGGTCAACCTCAATGACAAGAAACTAGGGCAGTGGAAAGCTCTGTAAATCTGCCCAAGAGGGAAAACATCATAAAGTGCTTGGTTGGGCTTACACAGTGGTTCCAAGCCCATGGCACCATCAAAGAAGACTTTTATGCAACAAACAAACAAAACATAGGGCTTATGTTCCTCAGAATAAAATTAATTTTTTGAAGTGCATGCACTTGTATGACTGGCTATTTGTGTGTGGTACCATGACCTTGTTTTTGTCTGTGTGCAGACAAAACTACGAAGTGGTATGTTTTGTTCCATTATCATGGTGTCAGGGTAATTTGCTCTGAAGAAGTTATTCTAGAAAGTTGTTTACATTGTCTCATCTCAATGAGGCATAAGCCTCTGCCCAGCCTGTAGCAATCCCACAGTACTACAGTGAACATGAGCTCAGTTCTGGTCATCAGAAATACACTTTTCTGGGCTGGAGAGGTGGCCTAGCGGTTAAGAGTGCTGACCGCTCTTGCAGAGGACCCGGGTTCGATCCCCAGCATCCACATGGCGGCTGAGAACCGTCTGAAACTCCAATTCCAGGAGAACTCCAGTTCCAGGAGAATCCGAGACCCTCTTCTGACCTCCGCGGCATTGCACGACACGGGTGCACAGACCTGCATGCAGACAGTACATTCATACACATACAGAAATAAATAAAATTAAAAAAAATAATAATAATAAAAAGAAATACACTTTTCTCTCACTAGTGACAGGCTTTCATATGGAAAGGAAACTAGTAACCACAGACAGCCATATGACTGACTGTGAAAGGGGTCAGTGTGTGGTTAGTCCTGGTTGTTACTATTCCTAGATTAGTGAAGAGCAACAACTTCTGCTCCAAATAGTCTCTAGCCACCTAAGTGGAATCACCCTGGGTTTCAGATGGCACTGAACCAAAAACAAAACTATACTTCATTGAATCCATCTTCAAATGAAGTAGCCCATGTCTGAATCCTATAACAAATCTCTGTAGCGTTTCCTTGTTGAGGTTCTCCAACATTCCCTGTGTTATATTGGCTTCTTCACTGCAACAAGCCAGTAGAACTTACTTTAAGTTCAGGCATTTTTTTGAGGAATATTTGACTCAGGATCAACACTGCAAACAACTACTGGAGACTTTTAAGCAGGGGCATAATGGAGTTTGTTAAAATGAGCATTCAAATTGCTATGGACAGATAGGTTTAAGAGGGAAAGAGCCTGACTGGGAACTGTGATGGTGGGCATGAAGAAAAGAGAATAGTGCTGGAAAACAGAAGACCTTGCAAGGGGAACCGAGAGAAGCCTGCTTTGTAAACAGCATGAATTGAATGTGGAAGGTAGGAAGGGTGGGCGAAGAATCAGGGATGAGGCTAGATGAAATGGTTAGGGTTCACCCTTCAAGAGCTTAAACATACTGCTGGGGAAATTAGATTTAATTTTACAGTACAGATTCCTGATTTTCTTGAAGAGGATAAATAGTCTTAAGACAGGAAGAAAGGAAAGGAAAAATAAAAGAAAATCACCTTTAGGTGTGAGGTCCCTCCCTCTGCCTTAGCTCTAAAAGGAATGTCAAACCCAAGTGCGGAGACTTCGATGGTAAAGAAGGCCCCCACTTTTCATCTCCTGTGGAAGGTTTCATTCTAATCACTTTATTTCCTCCACGCCGCCCACTCCTCATTTTGACTGACTTAACCAAATTTCTATATGGAAAACACCTGATCTGCTCAATTTATAATTAAGAGAAAATGGCACTTGGAAGGCAGAGACAGGAGGATTATAAGATCAAGGCCAGCCTGAGCTACAGAGTTTCAGGCCATCCTGAACTGTATGGTGAGATCTCATCTCAAAAAAAAATAATGATGGAGTCAGGGAAAAGCGAACTCAATGTATGTCCTGATGACAAGGAAGCAGAAGACAGAAGAGGAAGAGAAAAGGTCCCACAATCCTCTTTAAGGAGAAATCCCCCATAATCTCAAGAACTCCCTCTAATCCCACATCCCACCCTGGAGTGCACCAGCTTTTGAGACAGGTTGGGTTCAAACTACAGCAGTGAGCAACTTGTGTTCCTGAGTCTAGATGCAGATGACATCACCTCTCTAGAACTATGCCTGGTGAGCCTCTCTGTCTCTGGCCATCTCCTCTGTTACCGTACTCCTCTGTCACACGTCAGCTGCTGTTACTGCTGTTTCTGCTCCCTGATTTCTGACACCACCACTGCCGCTGGCAGCATGCCACCAAGCCTGACACCGGACGGGTCTTAGCACACTTAGCAGCTACTTTATTCTATAGCACAACCCATTGCACTGGACATGATTCTCCTTCACACTTTATGCAGGAGACACCTGCAGCTTGGTGAGCTTGGGTGGCCCCACAGTGCATGTGGAGCTTATGACTGGCAGGCCTCGGTAGTCCCTCTTTACACACAACTTCTCTTCTCATCATTTTTTTTTTTTTTTTTTCTTTTCGAGACAGGGTCTCCCTGTAGCCCCAGCTGTCCTGGAACTCACTCTGTAGACCAGGCTGGCCTTGAACTCACGAAGATCCGCCTGCCTCTGCCTCCTGAGTGCTAGGATTAAAAGCATGCGCCACCACGCCCGGCTCTTCTCATCATCTTTTACTACGGTCAGTTATAATCTGAAAATGTAAATGTCTGTCTTGAGTCTTCAAGGAACACAGCATTCATACAACTTTTCTTTCCAAATCTAATTTATAAATTTAAACCTCACAGATATGTGTAATAAACAATACTTTTATATATGCACAGATATCTGCACATAAATTCATAGAAAATAGATGATAAATGACACATCGATAAAATGGATGATACATAGATGATAAATAGATAGATGATAGGTAGGTAGGTAGATGATAGATAGATAGATAGATAGATAGATAGATAGATAGATGATATGGGCGATAGTTTGGTACCAGCTGTGATTTCAGGCATCACTGGGGAACCTATTCTCGCAGATAAGATGTGACTGCTATATTCAGGTGCACAAGTCATACTTTTTTTTTGTACTCGATTACACTACTTAGCATATTACATATTGGTATTTGTGTGAATCCCTTTCTCCTCTTTCAGTTTGGGTTCTTGGAAGGCAGTCTGTGTTTTCCCTGGTACATGGCAAGTACTTACTAAATGCTGTCTAAATAAGAGAGTTACTCTTTCATACCAGTGCTCTCCAAACTTTCCATAGAAATAAGGATTTCTGGGCCAGGTGAGGTGGCACATGCCTTTAATCCCAGCACTCAGGAGGCAGAGGCAGAGGCAGAGGCAAAGGCAGGAGGACCTCTGTGAGTTCAATTCTAGCTTGGTCTACATAGAGAATTATGGGCCAGCTGGAGCTACAGGGAGACCCTGTCTAAAAAAAAAAAAAGACAGAAACAAAGAACAAACAATAAAAAAAAAGAAATGAGGATTTCTGTAAGGTACAATGGAGTAAGGGGGCAGGGTACGGAGGAAGCTGGTCTCTGTTTAAGGGAGCTGGACCACAGTGCGTGCAGTGTGTCTGGCACGTTCTGTACTCAGTTGTTTTATGTCACGAAGAAAGGACCAGTACACCTTGGACATCTGTCGAGCAGCCTGTGCTCTGCATCAGGGTGAGAAAACTCGTTCTTCAAGGTAGTGTGCAAACATTTTCAGTCTGTGAGCTTTTAGAACTCCGTTGAAACTATTCACTTCCCTCACTGCAGCACAGAAGCAGTTACAAACAATAAATAAGTGAACAGAGGTGCTATATTCCAATGAAACCTTACTATTGAAATGCTGCAGCCCTGTGGGCCATTGGCTGACCCCTGTTTTATACAGATATTGGGATTCACAAACTGGTATCTTTTCTTCTCATTCATTTTTAATTTTAATGAAATTGATTTATTCTTTTTTTTTTTTTTTTTTTTTTTTTTTTTGACAGGGTCTCCCTGTAGCCCCAGCTGTCCTGGAACTCACTCTGTAGACCAGGCTGAACTTGAGCTCACAAAGATCTGCCTGCCTCTGCCTCCCGAGTGCTAGGATTAAAGGTATTCATCACCACGCCCAGCCTGATTTATTCTTTCTTTTATATTTCATGTTTGATATCATATCCCAATCTCACAAAGATTTTTTTCCTATATATTTACATCCATGCTTTTATCATCTTTTTATTTATAATAAAGGGTGATCTTACAGATTTTTTGAATATTTGTTGTGTGGATCTGTGCGCATTGAGTCTTGGTGCCTACAGAGGCCCCAGGCATCAGATCCTCCCTGAAGGCAGCTCCAGCCAGTTGTGAGCTGCCAACACTGGAGCTGAGAACCAAACTCTGGCTCTCTGCAAGAGCAGTAAGTGATCCTAACTGCTAAGCTATCTCTCTAGCCCCTAAAGGCAGATGAATTAATCCAAAAAAAGGAGGGAGAGAGAGAGAGAGAGGAAAGTAGAGAGGGGGAGAGAAGGAGAGAAGGAGGGAAGAAGGGAGGGATGGAGACCCTATTTAAAATTTTACCTCTTGACTGGGTTCGATCCCCAGCACCCACATGGTGGCTGAGAACCGTCTTTAACTCCAGTTCCAGGGGAATCTGACTCCCACTTCTGACTTCCGAGGCATTGCAGGACACTGGTGCACCAACCTACATGCAGACAGTACATCCATACACATAAAAAATAAATAAAATTAAAAAAATTTACCTCTCTCTGCACTAGACTCTCCAAACTAGAAGCTCAGCAAAGATTCCTTCTGCCCGAACCTGATTTTTTTTTTTTTTTAGCTCTCAATGTTTATTATTTGTTAACTTATAATCTCAGGATTCTTAACCTTCTAGTGCTGCAAAATTTATATTCACAACATATACAACAATTTTAATTTACATCCTAACCTGTGCCTGAAAGTTTACCCCTAACATAGCTTTTATTTTTAAAGGACTTTTTGTACTGATTTAAAATGACTTCATTTTTGAAGTACAATATTTGAAACATGATATTTTGGCTGTGTGATTGAATTTCAAGACAATGGTCTTCTCTCCTTGAGAGTGCGGCAATCTAAACATTGAATAGAACAGCTAATTTACTCAGCCACACATATATGGGTCACTGGTAAACTACAAAAAGAAATGACTCCATTTCCTTGTGATTTCCTTTTGTTGCTGTTGAAATGGATTAAACTATAGTCTTTCTCTTTATGCATACTAAATCTAGCAAAATTTGAATGTAATTCACCAGACAGTTTTTAAAGTAATTGTGAATTAATTGATTAATTAATTAATTAATTAATTGAAACAGCGTCTCCCTTTAGTCCCAGCTGGCCTGGAGCTCACTATGTAGACCAGAATGTCCTTGAACTCACAGAGATCCTCCTGTCTCTGCCTCCTGAGTGCTGGGATTAAAGGCGTGCACCACCATGCCCAGCTTAAAGAAGGTTCTTAGCCACCATGTGGGTGCTGGGAATCAAATCTGGGTCCTCTGCAAGAGCAGTCCATGCTCTTAACCACTGAGCCATCTCTCCAGCCCCCTGTGAACTTATTTTTAATGATCAATTCTACAGTAACCAGAGATTACATGGGTTGGTACAGCCCCCTTCCTGTGAAGTATATCACAGAAAAACAATACTGGACCTGATGTGATTTGGATACACCCTAAGGCTAGAGGTTACTGCTCACACCAAGAGGGTGCTGAGAGACTGAGACCAGAAATCTCATGTATGTAAGTGCAACCATGTCGTGTAATACCCATGGCAGTCAGAGAGAGTGTCAGATCCCCTTGAACTGGAGTTATGGACAGTTGTTAGCAACACTGAGGGTTCTGGGAAGTGAGCCCTGGTCTTCTGAAAGAACTGCCAGTGCTCTTACCCTCTGAGCCATCTCTCCAGCCCCTCATCTTTTATTTTTAAAGAATGTATTTAAAAAAGAGTACAGTTGTTTTACCTGTCTTACTGCCAAGTGCAGCTACCCTGTGGCTGCCACTGCTTTTGCCATCCTTCAAATACATGAGACACAGCTTTTCAACCTTCCAATATGGACTGAAGACTCATGTCTCTCCAAGAATCCTCCAAATCTTCAGTGCCAGATGAGGACTGCTGAGACATCAAACTGTGGACTGAGGTGTTTCTGGGGTTTCAGCCTCTTCAGAGTACAGATTGCCATAGTTGGACTACTCAGGCTGTATCACGGAGACCAGTACAGGAGGATCAAGACACAATGCACTGCTTATTGGACCTCATTTGGTGGCCATGGGAAGGGAAAACCCCAGTGTGGAGCACAAGGGCAGAACTGATGGTGGTTTGGGCTTGCCAAGGAGGAGAATTCAAACATGACATCTTTCAGCCTAGTAATGAGAAAAAAATCATAAGCTGAAGATGCTAAAACCTATGATATATGTGGCATGCATATGTGCATATTTTGGAGTGATACATATTGGAAGGAATAACAACAACAGCAACAGCCAAAAGACTGGGTTAAAGAACCAACTGAAACAGTGAACTTCTGCTTGAAACAGTAAACTTCTGCATCGAGAATTTTGAGAGAGACTGAGAAAAAGATGAAAAACATGTTTGGCAGAATGCATGAGCTCATGGGGTCAGGAGCGGGGAGAGGGACACGGGTCTAGATTTGATTTGAAATTTTGTACGAAATGCACAAAGCTTTAATAAAAATTGGCTTTGAAAAAAAAAGAATGTGTTTTGTGGAATTACACACACACACACACACACACACACACACACACACACACACACCACACACCAAAATTTTGAAAAATGAGTTCATCAAGAGGAAATGTAAGGTCAGTGAAGCCAAGTGGAGATTAAGACTGAGTTTAGCAACAGAAATACTGTGGAAGGGATTAAAATTTAGTTCTCAAGTATCTGCATGTCAGGATAGAGAGGAAGACCACATTTGTTCTACACACAATTCAATTCAGTTGTCCAAAGGAAGCTTTCCGAGAGGAAGATATTATGCAGCTTCCCAATAGCTGTCCAACGTTTCTCTACTGTAACCAGCTGGAACAGAATATCCTGCAGCCTCTTCTCCTTATTAGAGTCCTACAACAAACCTGGAGTCTGGATAGTCGTGACAGGCTCCTTCCTGTCCCATCATTTTTCTTATTTTTTTTTTATCTTCTTCCCTAGAATATTTTGAGAGAGTAAACATAAAAGTCACTTCTCTTTGTATTTACTCCAGTACTTACAATGGGAAAGGTGAAACTCAAAACTAATTTACAAATCAAAGGAAAATATATTTAAGAACTCAAGAGGAATAGGTAATTTCAGAGAACTGGATAGTTGTAAGTACCTAAACAGAACATCACTTTCCCTGAAAGACAGAGAGTTCATAGTCAAGTCAAGTCAAGAGCCATGCAGGGTGACATGTCATATTAAGATAAGAATGAGCACTATTGATGGAGGATTATGTGGAGGGAGAAGGGACACTAATGCACATAAAAAGAATAAATGAAATATTTTTAAAATTAAGTCTAGCTTCAGGTGATAAAGTATGCTGAGCTATCCTTCTTACATGGTGATCCAACCCCCACATCCCTCTGTTTTATCCCTAACTAATATCTTCTATTCTTTCTTGGCATTCTTTTTGCCATTTCCATTAGAGAGTTCAGAATTTGGAGCCTGGAAACAGAGAAAGGTGTCTTACAGAAAACGAACAGAGAGCACTGGAAAGGGACAGGCAGTTGGAAGCCAGCACAAGCTGATCCCCTGCAAGAGGTTGCGCATACAAAGTCTTGATGTGATCCCAAGATGGGTCTGGCCTCCAGTCGGGAAGGAAAGGGGACCACAGTTAAACTTCAAGGTGATTACAAAGCCCTGGCCTCATTGAGCTAAAACGGGATTCAGGAAAGGGGACCACCATTAAGCATTGATGAGATTCCAAGGTGCTGGGCATTTTAGGTAGAACAGGAATGTAATGGAATTAAGTGGGAAATATATTAAATTCTGAATGATTGTGCATGAATGTGAGAATGAGAGGTAATGGTTCCATGGCTTTGCAAGCCATGGACAACTTTTAACTAGGCTGTGCAAATTATGGTACTAAGATGAAATCCTCTAAATTGAGAGTTTTCTGTGGCTCGATACCAGGTCACAATAAGGGAGACTACTTGAACCCTTGAACCCAGCCTTATAATTATCAGAAAAGGAGGGAGAGCTGCCCCTTAGCTATGAGATTATAAAGAAAGGGATCTCCCTCTTTTCCGGATTTAAAAGATATAATTATGTCATGTGTGCTTATGGTAATTGTTTTTCCATGTGTCTGAAATTCATGTAACTATGTCTGTCATGTGTCTGCTATAGGGTGCAATTTATCTTTACCTTTAGATATGTTTTTCATGTCAAAATATTTGATCACTAGGGTCTCTTTGGAGTGAACAGATAGGTTTGCTGAGGTCAATATCTTTGCCTATGTAAAACATCTCCAAATATTTGGACAGAATTGGTCATTTAGAAGCTGTTCCAAAGCCTGCAAGGACATCTGTTTATACTTTATAATGGTATATTTAAGATAACTGGTCCATCTATATACATGGGAACAAATATTAATTACTTACTAAATCTTCACAACTAATGGTAAATCTGTTTATAAATGTTATTAAGTCTCGTGGTAGTAATAAAGGAAACAAAAGGGATAAGAGTTTGGTAAAAGGATAAAGAAAGATTTCAGCCAGGCGTGGTGGTGCATGCCTTTAATCCTAGCACTCGGGAGACAGAGGCAGGTGGATCTCTGTGAGTTCAAGGCCAGCCTGGTCTACAGAGTGAGTTCCAGGATAGCTGGGGTTACAGGAAGATCCTGTCTTGAAAAGACAAAAAAAAATTCGGTATAAAATTAAAATGGCTAAATATTTCCAAACTGAAAAATAGTATAAAATTTTAAGCTGTTTTACTAAAGGTCTAAACAGGATTATAAAGATACAAAGTTGTTGTTTATTTTCATTCTACTCCTGGCTTGTACTGAACTCCCAGTTACAGATTTGGATTAAATGGACACAGACATGTTTTGGGTTAACTATGCTAATGAAAATGTTCTTTATGTTTCTCTGTATTCTGCAAGTGTTACTTGTGATATTTCTTTTGCCCATAACAAGATAATTTGGCTCAAGAGAAGCTAGGTTTTACCTCCTTGAACCAGCAGTATACAGTCCAGAAGGAAACAGTTTTCATGGGCTTGGCAAACTGTATCAGCTTATTTCCTGTCTATAGGTATGTGATACAACTCCTGATGTCTGGAAAACTATAATTCAGGATATGGGGATCTGAGAAAGAAAAGAGATTCCTTTTGTAATAAATAGTCTATATTTAAGATAGCCAAAATTGTTTAAATCTCTTTCATGGGCTGTTTAACCTATGGTGTTAAATCTTTCTTCCAGTCAATGTTTATGCAAGGCTGCTTGGGCTTTTGTTCAAGTCTTATCTAATAATATACAGTAATTAAAAATATCAGGCTATGAAATGAAGTACAGGAAAATGAAAGAAGGATGTCAGAATGCAGACAGTATTAGAATAGGCCATATCAGACCACATACCTTACCTATCTATGGTAAAGGAAAGGGCAGAATTACCTTAACTGAAATAAGGATAATTAGGCAGGACAAATTATACATTGTCTCAGAGTAAACACATGAAGTTTACTCTCTCAGACAAGCTGTAGGTCCTGCATAAATGTCCAGCAGGACATTAGACAATCGCACAATGTGCAGAACAACTTGTGTGTGGGACTGACCCATCCACACACTGAAGGACACTTGTTCTGCCTCAGGCTGCATCTACACAGTGCTGGCGTCTTGAGATACAAAACCAACAGTCACTTCCTAGTCTATTCCAATGAGAACCACTAACCTAGTTCATGGCTAGCACTCTTGTATTAAGTCAATTCTTACTTCCATTCTACACTTCTATAGGAATAGATCCGATCCCTGCCTTCTAAGTCCTGGATTTTAAATTTAAAAATGCTTTGTGCCTTGATTTGTCTATTGTTAGCATTGGTCCTTCTTGCTACTGTCTGATATCTGCATTGCAACGTAAGCTGCGAATGCATCTGTTTTACCTGACTCCCAGTCTTCCTAAGTGTTTGATGTACTGATGTAGTGAAGAATTTTATTGAAAAAATAGGCTGGTATAATTTTAACCTTTCTGCGTGGTTAATGACCATACTTATTGCCCATACTCAATTAGGCCAAGGAATTTAAGGGACAACTTTGTTCCTTACTTCTGAGGTCAATTATGTCCCAGGGGGACTTTGGGGGAATCTCTTGAAATGTTTTGTAACTGTAATGAGTTGCCTGTTTTCTTGTTCAGAGAGGTCATGAAGGGACCAGAGGGGCTCAAACCATTCCATAAAGAGAAAGTTCAACACAGAGGAAAGTCTCCCCATACTTCCAAGGAAAACTTGGTCAAGCAAGACTTGACTTTGCCCTCACATAGATGGAACTGGTAAAAGAAAAGCCAAAAGGTGCCAGGGGCTCCCCTCCAAACCCGAGTGTCCCCTGAGGACCAAATCCTCAATTGACCTTGAGAAAGCAAAACTTGGTTAATTTGGGCTAACTGTATGGTCTAAAACATCTAAAAGGAAAGTATAACCAGATATTAAAATAATCAGTATGTTTCTTTACAGCCTAAGTGACTGTGATTCCCAGACATTAGGCTTAAAAATTCATATGAGATAACGTTTAGCAGGTATAGAACTTCAGATCTTGGCCTTGTTGAACAACACAGTGCCACCTGCTGCAAAAAAGCACAAGTCCGATTCTGTAAACCAATGTTGTTTAATATACACATGTTTACTTTTACTTTTACTAAGTCCTAAAACACCATGTGTCCTGTAGACAGTGTCTAGGCGAAAATGGGTACTTGCTGAGCTCACGTCAATTAAATATGCCTTAATCGAATATACACCCGTGTCCCTCTCCCATCCATCCCCCCTTTCTAATTCACCATTTCAGTCCATTTTCTGATGCAGTCTTTCTGTT
>VZQC01008059.1:0-37201 GCA_009823505.1 Rhizomys pruinosus | reverse complement strand
AAAAAAAAAAAAACTGAGAGAAAGATGCAGGACAGTTATGGCAGAATGCATGATCTGGGATGGGGTGGGGGTGGGGGGGGAGGGAAAGGGAAATAAGCCTGAACTGAATTGGAAAAAATGTATGAAATGCACAAAGCATCAATAAAAACTAATTTAAAAAAAAAAAAAAAGCACAAGTCCACTATTGTTACCAAATTGATGAAATTTCTTCTCTCTCTGTCTAGAAGCTACTTAAGAAAGAACTCAAACTGTGACTATCAAAGTACCTGAAAAGCAGATCCTGAGTCCAGCCATCAGGGCCAAATCAGGAAGTAAGGGAGAACCAATAAATGGATGCTCTGGACCCTCATCTAGAAATTCTAATGGACTTTTAAATTGGACATTTAAATTCACCCTGTTCTTACTTCTTCTGGTTCCCTGCCTAGAACATGTGCTTAACTGATCTTGAATTTGCTTCTTCTTCACAGGCACCAGGAAAGGACTCTGTCTTCTATACTTCGTGGGTATAGCTATACTTTTGGGGGTCCTTTAGATGAACTCACTGAAGGGAGTAACCCACTGGCCACACACAGACACATCATTCTGGCTCAGCATCAAAGTAGTTAGAGGGAATGATGCCCCAATTCCCTATTGGCCACTGGGATAACCTCTTCAGAGGGTGATGTGATAAAATAGGAGGCAGAAATTAACTAGACAGTTTAGGGTAAAGACCCCTCCCCCTCAATTTCCTCATCGTAAAATACCAGGTAGCTGCTTGGAAAAATAAAGGCCAGAGAAATTTAGTCTTTCTGAAAGAGTACCTGGAAGACCTGGGGACACTGGCTGGCCCCACTTAACAGGACACATAGCCCTGATTGTATTAATCCTACTGATAGGGCCAATTAGAGTAAATATGCTAAGGCTTCAGGTGATTTGTCACAGAGTTCCTCTTAAATAAAAATAAGATATTATGTTGATGAAAAGGGGGTAATATAACGGAAAAACACATTAACAGTGTTAGGGTAATGGAGAAGACAGCTTGGAGCCTTTCTCTCTGTCTCTTGTGGTCACTCCAGACAGCAGCCTTTGTTTCTCCAGAAAGTCACATTCCTGTGGTCTTTGATGTTATCTGTTATCTGTAGACCAGGAAGCCACATTCCAGTGGCCTTTGTGTTTGCCTGTTACCTGTTTTACTATTTATGTGTTACATGCTCTGGGCTTGCATTTGTCACAGGGGTATAAAGGGTCTGAGAGATGCAGTCAAGCTGCTGAGTCCTGCAGGGAATAATCGCTGGGGCTCAGCCCACACTAGCCAGTAGCATGAAATAAACTCCCTCTCTTCACCTAAAAAAAGGGCTTTATTTATTTGAAAATATTTTATTATTTTCATTTTATGTGTATGAGTGTATTGCCTGCATGTATGTAAGTGCACCTATATTGTACAATGCCCACAGAGGTCAGATGAGGGCTCTGATTCCCCTGAAACTGGAGTTAAGGATGGTTGTTAGCCTCCAGGTGGGTGCTGGGAATTGAACCTGGGTTCTCTACAAGAGTAGCCAGTGTTCTTAACCACTGAGTGATATCTCCAGCCTCCTAAATATTTTTCTTTATTATTCACAGCTAGGATCTTAACATGTTACTTCCATTTCATAATGGGAAGTACAAAGAATGGTAAGAGCTCAGTATTTGACCAAGACTGATTAGATCACTGTGCTGAGCTACAGTGTCATGTGAAGGTTCCAAAGATGGCATGGTGGGGCTGGAGAGATGGCTCAGTGGTTAAGAGTGATGACTGGCCTTGCAGAGGACCTGGGTTCAATTCCCAGCACCCACATCACAGCTAAAAACCATCTTTAAACCAGGCATGGTGGCGCACACCTTTAATCCTAGTACTTGGGAGGCAGAGGCAGGTGGATCTCTGTGAGTTCCAGGCCAGCCTGGTCTACAGAGTGAGTTCCAGGCCAGTTGGGGCTATAGGGAGACCCTGTCTCATAAACAAACAAACAAACAAACAAACAAAAAAGATGACATGGTAACATAAGGATATTTTTAGTGCACAACTGAAGTTTTTTTTAAAGAATTACATGAAATAATATTTGCGAAGGTAAATTCTAAATTTTTAGTAAGCACTAGACATTATTATTCTTGATAATTAAGACAATTCTCAGTTTATCTATCATGTGACTTTGAGCAAGTCAATTCACTGCTCTGAGCCTCAGTTTTCTCATTCATAAGCTGGGAATTGCTGTACTACCTTGCTTTAGGGTTTGTGAAAATGAAGTGAAACTTTATTAGAGAAAGTGTCTTTAAGTGGTAGTCACCAGCTTCAGGAACAGCAAGCTGAGCCACCAGTCACCTAGCCCTCAGGTGTCAGTTTCAAAGTCTATCACAGCCAAAGGAGAAATTATTCTAAATAATCCAAAATATCCACTGCTTGGATTTCAGTAGCCTCTTCCTCTCAGGATTCAGAGTGTGTACCAATTTTGTCATGAGCACCTGAGGAAGCATCTCTGATGTGCTCTGGTTTGCAGCTGCAGTGGTTGAAACACTGAGTCAAGAGTTGCATGTGGGCTCACCCAGATCAGGGGATCCCACTGTTCTAGTTTGTCTTCAATCCCCGTGACAAGACACTCTGACCAATACAAATTTTGGGAGGAAAGAGTTTATTTAGCTTACGTCTTCTGGGTCATAGTTTAACACTGGGGGATCCCAAGGTAGGAACTCAGGGCAGGAACCTGGAGGCTGGATCTGAGGCTCAGACCATGAATGAATGTTGCTTACTGGCTTGCTTCTCTGGCCCATGCTCAGCCTGCTTTCTTATATAATACAGAACAACCTGCCCAGGAGTGGCACCACAAAGTGGGTTGGGCCCTCCCACATCACTCGACAATCAGGAAAAAGCTGCATGGACATGGCCACAGGCCAGTCCAACAGAGGAATTTCCCCAATTGAAGTTCCCTCAACCTAGTGTCAAATTGACACTAAAGCTATCCAGTACACCCACCAACCCTGTGAGGCCATGCTTCTCTGCCACCAGAACCTAGGATTTTATTATATGCTCCTAAATTGGTTTTAAACTTCACATCATCTGGGCCTATTTGGACAAAGTTCTTCGTGTTCTGTCCTTATAGGGCTTGTACTGGATGAGTCCTGTACCACCTGTACCACCTCCCCAAAGATGCCTGCTTAGAGTTAGAAGAAGCAGTATTCTGTGGCTTATTAGAGTTAAACAGAATCTCTAAAGGAAATATCTCCAATGGGTGCATATGGATGCAGAGGTGACAAAGAGGGGCCGTGGAAGCATACCCAAGCTTATTGACGCAGAGCATTATGTAGAATCTATTAAAAACTGGCTTTTAAGTATTTCACTGTGTCCACAGTTTGAAATCTATTTACATTAATCTATTTATCTTTTTTATTTTATTTATTTTTTTTTATGTGTATGAGTGTACTGTCTGCATGTATGTTGGTGCACCCTTGTCATGCAATGCCACGGAGGTCAGAAGAGGGTGTCTGGATTCCCCTGGAACTGGAGTTAAAGATGGTTCTTAGCATTGCTGTTCTTACAGGACTGATTGTCCACCAGTTCCTACTCAACTTGTTTTTCCTGCATCACAGGCCCAGTGGCCTCCTCAGGGAGGCTGTGGCTCTCTTAACTGCTAGGCTCTCCTCATGGGCTTGATTCCTCTCCACATGGCTCCTGAATTAGCAGATGCTGCTGGGAGATGGGCTTGAAGTCATAGTTCTCACAAGCCTTCCCAGAATATATCCTATCAGGATGGGCTGACCTGGCTGTGACCACATAGTATTCCAGGTCTAAAGTTAGAATTGTTCTGACAATCAACCTGGAGCCAACTACTGAAGCTGGGCAGGAGAGAGAACTCTGCTCTGTCAGGGCTGTTTATGTACTAATGTAGCTGCTCCAAGTGTCCCCCTAGATGTTTTGATTCTTCCTGTATATGTACATGGTCTGGATGCAGCTCTTGCCACTTAGTGGAGCACCAGACCCGACCCTTATTGCAAAGGTTATACACACATCTGTGAGTTAAGTACTTGATTGCAGCTTTGGAAGCCCAGCATCACGGGGTTCCCTCATCCTTCGTGCCCAGTAAAGAACAGAAAACACAGAGGAACGAGGCATACGGATTCTGTTTCATAGCTTCTCAGCTCTTGTGCAGCTTGGGGGCTGCAGAAGGGAAATCTGCCACCTGGGAGCTGAAATATGCCCAGCCTCAGGGTGTTGACTCAGCTGGAAGCAGAGCCCTTGTCAAAGAGCAGTCCCCTCCCAGGCTACTTTCCGAAGAAAAGAATAGCAAGGACACCCCTTATCAGAAGGCACACAGGAGTGAAACCTGGAGGGATTCCAGGCTCTGGGTTGTGCAGCGAGTGAGGAAGAAAGGGGTAGAGCCCAAGGGCCTTCTGAATTCAACTGTACAATAAAATCGAGTGTTCTCATTTATTGAGCACCTAGTATATTAAAAAGCCCCCTGGCCTGTGTCACATGTTGTAGGCATCCTCCTGCTACTGAAGATGGTAAATATAAGGCTCAGAATGAACTGTCCTCCTTGGAATGGAGAAATAAATTCACCTCCCCAGGCTGGGAAAGTGGGTCCCTCATCTTTAGTGATGGGCTGGCCTACGGTTGTGGGGGCTGGGAAGGTCCGCCTACTCCAGGTGTACTTCCCAGCTGGCATTCAGCATATAGTCTGGAAAAGATTCCTTTTCTGAACCAAGGCTTAGAGCAGTAGTGGTGAGTGGGGGTGGCTGTGCCCATGCTCCAGAGCATTGCCAGGTGTGCCAAGTACCACATTCAGGGGCTTAGTACATTCCACAGTGGCCCAAACCTGAGGATATCCCCTTGCCCCACACTTTCATCTGAAGTCTCCTAGGGACTTCTCTTTTCCCTGAGATAAGCAACTCCTCTAATTGAGGCCCTGTGACAGATGCACTATACCGTTTTATTCCCGTACCATCCTTCTTTTACACATTTGGAAACCAAGACTGGGAGGAGTCAAGCAGAGCGCCAAGGTCCCATTGCCCCGCAGTGCCAGCATTTTCGACTACGTTCCTTTCATGCCAAAAGTGCAGTTTCCATTCAGTGACCTGTGCTTCCTGCCTAGCGAATATGCACGGAAAGGGCGTTAGTTTCTTTTTTTTTGTTTCTGTGACAACATACTTGGCAGGGTCAAATTAATGAAGGATGGGTTTCATTTCGGCTCACAGTTTTAGGCTGCAGTCCATCATGTCTGCAAAGTCACAGCGGCCTGAGAGCAGAAGTCCTGATCTACTGCATCTGTCTCTCCCCAACAAGCAGAGAGAGATGAATGTTGGTGCTCTGAGGGCTGTGTCCCCTTTATTTGCTCTGGAGCCCAGTCCATGAGACAGTGCTCCTTATGTTTAGGGCGTGTTTCCCCACCTTGACTAACCCAATTTAGAAGCTTCCTCATAGACACATTCAGAGGTGACTGCAAGTCCTGTCGAGTTGCCAATACTAACTGTCCCAGGCCTTGTGGGAGTACTCCTGGTGCTTGGAGCACAAGTCTTTTCTTTCCACTGTATCTGGAAAGAAGCTCACTTACAACTAGTCCAATTACTAGTGCTTGTGAGGTTGAAGCCCACCTTAGTCAGGGACTTCAAGAGGCCAACTGAGGAAGAAGTTCTGAGAAACGATTATCCTGGACTGCATTCCAGCAACCTGAGAAAAGTTGCCAGAACATTCTGCAATCGTGAGACCAGAACCAGGCCTCAGTCTGTCTTGAGATGCTTCTACTGACACCAGCCACAGATCCCAGTTTCTCTCAAGACGCCCCTTCCCATAACGACACAGACCTACCTATGCCCATTCCTCATTTTCTTGCCCCCATTTCATTGTAAGCCCCACACTTCCTTGTATCCTTGGGTATAAAAACTGCCATTTGGGGACATTCTGACTACTGGTCATCCTAAATCCCAACTTAGGCAGGCCAGTCTCCGCCCAGTAAACCAGACTTCCTTCCATTGGACTTTGTCCTCTCTATGCCGGGTCGGGTCGGGTCACGCCTCTAGCTGAACCTATCAGTGCTGACCTTGGCCCCTGAAGGTTTGGAGTGAACTCTGGCCCTTGTCCCTGCATCGGGTGAGCCCCGATATTCTCCTGGCTTCCTTCCCTGAGCCCCACTTCTCTCATTTGTTATGTGATGATAACAATACATACCTCTTCAAGCCTGAGGTGTTGATGCAAACTGCCAGCAGAATAGAATGACTTCAGAGAGGTGAGCTAAGTGACTTGGCCAAGGCTTGAATTTGCACCTGGGCTTGTCTGTGTCTGCAGTGTACTGCCAATTCATCCAGTGGTTCCTTCTGATCTCTAGTTTCATGAAAAGTATGATTGACTAATCCTCAGGTTACTGGGGACTGGCTGTTTGCGGCAGACGGCTGTCAACTGGTAAAAGAACAAAGCTGTGTTCCCTCTTCCGTTCCTTTACGTGCCAAGGACAACGGATCAATGCTGTTTCTCCGCTACCTGTCCAGGCCCCTCATCCAGTGACCTAGACATGAGCACCCCCGTGTCATTGTAAATCCATGCAAACTGATCATGTGTGTTGATACCTCTTTCTCGGAATCTGAGTCAGGTTTATAGGCATTTCTCAGCAGTGGATAGGGGAGAAGGTAAACATACTTTGGGCTGAATGGGAGCTCAACATCTGTTGGCTTGGATCAGGTGCCAATAAGAGGACAAAGAAAATTAGGAGGATGTTTTGTTACCAGCCTGGGCAACGTGTGCTGAGAGATTAGGAGGGGTCAGTTGGTGCCCAGCACTCACATCCCCCAATTGTTCTGAGCACCATTAGGAACATTCAGGCCAGAGAGCCTTCAGGATCAAGCTGCTGAAGGCCCCGGTGTCCTTGGATTAGAAATATGACTTCCTTTTAAAAAAGGAACAAACAGGAGGCTTTAGCTATTAATTAAAAAATATAAAAAGTGCTTGTAATGAGAAATTAAAAGAGCAAGGTTAGAGAAGGTGGAGAGCCAGGCATGGTGGTGCACGCTTTTAATCCCAGCACTCAGGAGGAAGAGGCAGGCAGATCTCTGTGAGTTCAAGGCCCACCTGGTCTGTATACTGAGCTCCAGGCCAGCTGGGACTAAAGGGAGACCCTGTCTCAAAAAGACTGAGAGAGAGAGAGAGAGAGAGAAAGAGAGAGAGAGAGAGAGAGAGAGAGGGGAGAGAGAGAGAGAGAGAGAGAGAGAGAGAGAGAGAGAGAGAGATAAGGGGGAAAAGACCTCCTGTTTGCTGTGGGCTACAGAGAAAACCTGGGGTGGTTGTATACCCATGAATGCAAGCACAAAGTGAACTTTATTTACAGAGAAACTGATTCCTAGAGAAACAAAGTGATGTACACAGGTTATATGAGGATAGAGCAAAGGAAGTCTGGGCTGGCCCCGAATCCCTGAACTTTGCCTGCAGTTCTGGTTTAGTGCACCTTGCACACCGCCTCCTCTACTCCCCAGATGGTGCACATTCTAATTGAGACCTGGAGACCAAGGGAAATAGTCAAAATATTTAGCCTCTTGCAAGTTGCAAGTCCAGCCAATCGGAACTAACAAAGGCTGAAAAGTGCCTTCCGGGATTGCTGCCTGCATGTAGAGATTCATGTAATAGTCTACATTATAAATGAGAATGGGTATCTGAATGATGCATAATGGTAAATAATATTGTCCTAGTTAGCATTGCCTGTCAACTCGACACAGAAAAAAAGAGCTTCAGTCGAGTAATTGTCTTTATCAAGTTGGTCTGTGGGCTGGCCTGGGAAAGTTGTATTGATTGTTAATTGGTGTAGGAGGGGCCATTGTACTGTAGGCAGGCAGTCCTGAGCTGGAAATGCAAGCTGCTGAAGCGTGAGCCCACACTTGCCAGCAAGCAACATTCCTCCCTGTTTTCTTCAAGTCCTTGCTTAAAGTTCTCGCCCTGACTTTTCTCAAGGACAGACTGTGACCTAGAAGTGTCAGCCAAATAAATACTCTCTAAGTTGCTTTTGGCCAGTGTTTTATCACAGTAAGAGAAAGAATAGAGAAAATACCACAGAAGAACAAAGTTGCTTCCTTTAATAGAAGCACAATTCTGTGCCACTACTGCGCCAGTGGGCATGTCTTGCCAGGCCAGTTGTTATTGTGGTTCTCAGGATTCACAGCTAGGGAACATTGTTGATAATTTTTTTTTTTCCTTTCAGTAGCATGCACAGCACCTTCCAGCACTGTGAACGCTGGCCAGGGGAGATGAGGCTCTGAAGTCAGCCCCGGCTTGATTGCTCCTTGTTTTATGGTTTATGTGTTTTTATACATCTTCAGCAATAGTTTACCATCCAGTTCTGGTGGGTAACCAAGAGCGCAGGGGATGGCCAGTATTGTTTGAGGGTCTAGGGTGTCTCTCATCAGTAACTTCTAGAGAGGAAGTCCGTTCCTGGTATTGATATATATATATGTGTGTACGTGTGTGTATATACATTAAAGGTACATTTAATAAAGTATATAATATATACGTAATATGTATTAAAATATATATACATGTGTATATACATTATTAAAGTATATATATATACATATGTGTGTGTATTAAAAATTAGCTAGGCCTAGTGAACCAGGCCTGTAATTCTAGCCTTTCAGGAAGCTGAGGGAGGCAGATCACAACTTCAGACCAGCCTGGGCTACACAGTAAGTTTAAAGCTAGTCTGGAGAACTTAGTGAGACCCTTTCTTTTTTTTTTTTTTTTTTTTTTTTTTTTTNCAAACTTGCATGCAGACAGTACATTCGTACACATACAGAAATTAATAAAAAAAAAAAAACATAAAAAAAAAGAAGCTTCTATAGTAGTAGGTGTCCATGAGGCTTTTTCTAAAGGCCCTAAGCGTTGTTACTTATCCCTCTTCGTATTCCCTCCTTTGCCTGCCCTCCAGTTTCTGCCCCACTTAACCCCTCCTAGTCTACCGTTCTGCTGTCCCCCTTCATATCACTTCATTAGCCACAGCATTATATTTTAAAAATCAGTCTCCTGAAAGGGGGGGGGGGAGAAAATACGGAAGAAGTCAGATGTTTATAGGAGGAGTTGGAGGAGGTCTATAGAAACGGATTTGCTTCTGTAGCTCTGTGATTGGTGGCTCAGAAACCTTGTAAAAGTGGCTTCATCAACTAGAGTCTTTTATTCTGCAGACACCGTAAATGTGAGGAAGATAAAAAAGGACCAAAGAGTAATTTAAACAGGATTATACGAGTTAAAGATAAGATAGGTTGAAGGATTTGAGGGACTTTCAGTCTGATAATCTAATAGTTCCATGTCAAAGGTAGCAAATAGTGTTCCTGGTCTTAAGGCTTTTCTTGTCCTCAATTCCATGTGAGGAAAACTCAGAATTAACTTCCATATTACCCCTGTTTCCTATGTGTTTATCCCAAACTAAGTCTTGCGATATATAGGGAGATATTGTCCAAATGACAATTCTATGGTTGACAATAACTGAATATTTCAGAATAGTGATATAGTGAGTACTTTGGGTGTCCCCAACACAAAGAAATGATCGTGTCTGAAGTGTTAGGCCAATTACCTGATCCAACCAGCACACATTGTATAAGAAAGTACGCAAAGTACCATATAAGTGTATACAATTGTTCTATGTTGATTTAAAAATAAGATTATATTTTTAAAAGATTACTGGGTTCATCTTCCTTCTGAAGGCACCAGGTAATGTTTCCTGTAGTCTCGTGACCTTTCTTGTGGTACTTTTCCTTAATGATAATTCATCAGGGCTGAAGAGATAGTTCAGTGGGTAGAGTACACACTGTGCAAGCATGGGAACCTGATTTTGATCTTCAGAACCCACATAGAAAACTGGATCTGTTAATTTTCCCCACAACAACATAAGGACTGGGTCAAAGAACGGACTGATATAGTTAAATCGTGCCCCAAACAATAAACCTTTGCAGAGGAAAACTTCAAAAAGACTGAGAGAAAGATACATGACATGTATGGCAGAGTACAGGAACTGGGTGGGGTGGGGAATATGTCTAAATTGAACTGAAAAATGATGTATGAAATACACAAAATGCCAATAAAAGTATTATATTAATAAAAAAAAACTGGATCTGATGGTGTGCATTTCTAATCCCAGTGCTAGAAAGACAGAGGCAAGTGGGTCCCTGGCCTTCAGGAGCCAGCTAGCTTAGCTTACTTGTTGAGCTCCAGGTTAATGAGAGACCCTGTCTCATCAAGCAAGCAAACAAAAACCAACACAAAAACAAGGTAGAAAGCTTCTGAGGCACAGTACCTGAAGTTGTCCTCTAAGCATGTGTGATACATGCAGGTACAGGTGTACCCACAGGAACACACACACACACACACACACACACACACACACACACACACACACCACACACACACACACTGCTCCTGGATATATCCCATCTGATTATGCATACACATATTCTCTGAACTGTCGCTTTGAGAAGACGAAGAATCATCAAAGTTAACATCTCTGAGTTAGTCTCTGTCCCACAAAATCATAAGTCATCTTTTGTTCCCTGGAGGCTTGTTGTAACCTCCCAGCTAGTGGGCCTTACCTCCTGAGGGACACTGTGTATCTTGGCAACTCCAGGATGAAAGAAAATCTGTTCTGGCTCACTGCTGATGGCACCGGTTCTCAGTTAAGCCTGTTAACAACAGTTTCTTAGGTTTTGCTGAATAAGACTTGCAGAAAAGGAGTTGTGATCGCAACCAAATCGCCCCCGCCTGGCAGAACTCAGGCCAGAGAGGTGACTCAACGTCACACTAACCTGTCATTGCTGTCATCATCAGCCTGTTACCAAACTTCTGAGGTCCAGGGGATCTTGAAATTAGAAGGGGTTGTTGAGGTGAGGGGTTTCAGTGTCTGAAAAGGACCAGTCTTGAGATATGTTCTGGAACTACTGGCATCAAGGCTTGCTAGAAACTGGGAATAAGTCCACCAACCTAAAAGCTGGAAGCATTTTTTATAATGATGACTTGAGGAGATAAGGTGGAAATTGTTTACACTGAACCTACATTATTGTCACTCAGAGCTGTAGTATAAGGTGAGCCCGGAAGAGCCTTGGGACAGGACAGTCCACAAGAAGAAGCACTTACTACTTCTGAATTCGTTGGTGCTTTTGATTAGAAAAGTCATTTTAACTGGTGCAGTGGAACCAGCTGGTTAACTTCTGGGAGTTTGACTCAAGGTCTCAACACACCTTCAGAAATTCAGAAGTGTTGGTTTCTTCTAGCAGCTTCTGATTAGTTTTCTTATCTAATCCTCTTTCTACCCTTCTGGCCTTAGTAAATAAAATGAGACATGCCACACTTTTTCTTTTATCAAGCATAATTTCACTGCTCCAAGAGACTTGCCCAGAGAATGACTTGATTATTCATCATAGGAATTTTCTCAAATATTCAAGACCAGTAGAAGTCACCAAAAGACAGTTTTGTCCTAAGATTACGTGAGTCCCCCTATTTTGCTATTGTGATTGTGATGCAATCACAGCAAAACTTTTTCTTTCTCCTTTGAGGGAATTGCCAAATTTCTAATTCCTCATAAATTCTCATTCTGCCTACTGTAACACTGACAAATCTCTGCTAAGATGTGTTTTCACATTTAGTCAACAGTTTATATTCATGTTATTTGGTAAAGCGGCATTTGAGTCCTTAGGTACTGTCTGTGGTACAGTTAGACCTGAGAACTCCTGGGTGAAGTTAAACACAAGCTGCTGGGCCTACTGTTGAAAGACCTCAAAGGTCTGATGGTACCTTATTTTCAAATCAAAGGCTCACCTGTTTTCTATTACAAATCTGCACTTTATCCTGAGCTCCTGTATTTCATCAGCTTTATGCTTTTTTATTCATGCCTTATGCTCTGCTCTTAAATTTAATTTTATTTGTCCAGTTTTCAGAATTTCATATATTTACATGATGTATTTTGATCATATCCACACCCACTTCTTCCCTTCCAACATCTCCCTCACCATCTTACAGCCCTCTCTCAACTTCATCTCTCCCCCTCCTCCCCCTCCTCCCCCTTTTCCCCCTCCTCCCCCTCCTCCCCCTCCTTCTCTTCGCTCCTTGCTCCTCCTCCTTCTCCTTTTCTTCCTTCTCCTTTTTATTTTTCAGTAACTCTCCGAGTTCAGTTAGTCCTGCCCATATTGACATGGGTGTAGTGCCATCCACCAGAGCATGGGCAAGTTACAAGAAGAGACTGCCCCCCTGGAGAACACTGACTCTGCTCCTCCAGCAACCATCAGCTGCCAATAGCTCTCAGATAGGGGCGGGCCTTGTAAGTGTTGATTGGCTTGATCTTGGGCACGGCTTATGCTCATGAATGCAACAGCCTTATTCTATCTAAAAGATACATTTCATAATACCCCTCCCTGACCACTGGCTCTTTTATTTTTTTTGAAGCAGGGCTTTCCTGTAGCCCCAGCTGTCCTGGAACTCACTTTGTCGACCAGGCTGGCCTTGAACTCACAGAGATCTGCCTGCCTCTGCCTCCCAAGTGCTAGGATTAAAGGTGTGTGCCACCACACCCGGCTTAAAAATGGTCCTTAAGCACCATGTGGGTGCTGGGAATTGAACCCAGGTCCTCTGCAAGAGCAGACCATGCTCTTAACCTCTGAGCCATCTCTACCTCCAACCAGTGGCTCTTACAGTCTTTCTTCCAGCTCTTCAAGCAATGCTCCCTGAGTCTGGAGGGAGGAGGTGATATAGATGATTCATCTGTGCATTCCTAGGCTCTGGTCTTCCTTCTACAGCTCAGCATCATTTTCTTATCTATGTCATAACTAGTGTCTGAAACAAGTCTCCATTTAATTGTTCTTTTTGTATTATTATACTCAAGAATCCTTGTCCCACAGCAAATCTGCTCTAGTCCTATGAGTTATGTTAACTAATTCATTGTGGTAATCATGAAGCCATCTCTATACCTTAGAGAGCTGGAAGCTTCCATTTCTAGGCACCTGAGTTACACGAAGAGGGAGAGATCATAAGTTTATTTAGAGAGAATTTCAGCTCTGTCTACCCTCATATCAGCCCTCGTCTCTCCTCACATAAGAGCTCAACATAAGACCAACTTGGACACCAGAACTTACCTGAGTTCCTAGCTAACACGCCATGGAGCTGAAGGACTGTCCAGCTAAGTTCAGTCAAACTACATAACAGCAAGGTGTAAAGCATTGTTTTCCAAAGACCACCAACTTGCACTGGGTTGTTTGTTTTTGTGCCGGGCTGTGATGATTGTACCCAGGGTCTTACACACACTAGGTGTGTCTTCTACATTGAATTACACACCTAGACTCCAGCCCACCAAATCTGGTGCTGAGCTGTTCTTTAGTAATTGATACCCAACTTGTTACACTCTCCCTCTGCTTTCCTTCCCATTCCTGAGCTGAAAGTGGGAATAGTTGTTTATTCCATGCTTAAGTCAAACAGAGCCCTTTCGACTTCTGGAATGGGACTCTTCCATCATTTTCTTGCCTTCTGGTAACCACTCTGTGAATTTACATTATTTGTGGCCAATGGAACTTTTCAGATGAAACTGGCAATTTAAAATTTTTTCTTCATTAAAAGAATCAGAAATAGTAAAGTAAAATTCCCCTTTAGTAGCTACCAAATATGCTGTGTAGGATTAGAGAGAGTTCAGCCATTAAAGCTAGGGTTAGCAACCAAAACATTAAATGTGCTGTATGGAGAGCTAATGCTACTGTCTAGGAAGGGGATCCCAACTTTGCGTGGCTCCTCGGGTTGTAGTTTATCTACTAGAAATGGTGGTAATAATTAAGAAAGTCTAGAGGACTGACCACAGGGGTAAAAAACAAGGGGAGGCCATTCAGCCTTCTTGGATTATGGCACAAGTTTTGGCTAAATTATTACCCCCATCAAACTTCTGGAAAATTGGCAGAAGTTTGATGGGGGTAATAATTTAGCCAAAAAAAAAAACAACAAAAAAAACCAAACAAACAAAAACAACAACAACAAAAAAAACACCTGCTGTCCCTTAGTGGACAGCAGTTCATTTTATCCCGGAGTCTTGCATTTCTTCAAGCTTGGCCCCATTGACCAGCAGAGGGCAGTGTAGACACAAGAGTTGTCAGTTTAACAAGTGCCTTTCCGTCATCTGCCTGGAAATACTGTGCAGCAGTGGCAGCCATATGCCTGTATATCCCAAATCTAATTGGCTGTTAGCTCTCTCCTTGGAGGAATAACCCACGGCTGATGACACAAGCCTACATGCTCTAGTTAGGAGATGTTATAAGCCACAGTAAGACCCTGTTATATTTTACAGAAAAAAACGTAATTCATGGATTAACATACCATCCAAACATCTGTGTCTATACCAAAGTAACCTACCATAACAGTTATTACTGTTTAAATACTTATATATCTAATCGCTTGTGCTTCATTAGTATGATTGAAAGGTCATTCCTGGACAAACTGTGAGTCCATGAAAGGAAAGAGCCAGAACTGACCAGAGTCCAAGACAACAGCTCCAGAGAAAGTAGACTTTTGCTTCCCGTCCACCTGTGCCCCTTTTCTAAGCGTAGGGAACAATCTGGGGAAGAGGGGGCGTGGTAGAATGTAAGGGCTGCGATTGGGGTGAATGGTGAAACTATAGCAATATAGTCTGGACACTCATCTGATCAACTTGATTGAACATACAAGGCCCCCCCCCCCCCAGCTGGATGGTGGGAACCATGGGCTGTGTGGGTTTGGGCACAACTGCTTGCAAATTGGTTTTACATGAAGGATGCTTGTACTCACAAATTATCACTTATTGTTAAAAAAAATGAAAACAAAACAAAACAAAAAAGCAGAGAAAGATGCAGAAAACTTACGGCATGATACATTTCTGAGGGGTAGTACTAGGAATCAGTTACATAATATGACCACTTCAATTGCTTTGTTTTGAATAAAAATAACGAGGTTAGCTGCTAGCTAGAAACAGAGGCTATGAACTATGATTAATAATGGGATAGAGGTTATAATGTTTCCTTTTAGGGTTATCAAAATGTTCTAACATATAGTAGGGATGGTTATAGAATGATGTGAATATGCTAAAATCCACTGAGTAAACCATGTTTAGAGGGTGATTTTATGACATGTAAATTAAATTTGTCAATTTGAAAAATTAAAGAGGGGTCACAGTTGTTACTCAATGGCAAGGGTTCTGGGTTTGGTTCCCAACACGACGAAAAAAACTGAAAAGTGTAAAATACAAGAGAGGGTAATGTGGCAGCCATTAGTATTCAAACTGAGGTCTATCCCAGGGTCCACTTCTAGAACCACACTATGCAACTGTGAAGTAGAAAAATCCTGGCTGTATTTACTGGTAAACACCAAAAATGAGGACTTCTAACAAGAAACACTTGTTAGCAATCAAGCACTGTGGTGCATGCCCGTAATTCCAGCATGCAGGAAGCTGAGGCAGGAAGATCATATGTTTCACTTCAGGCTGGACTACATAGTGAAACTCTGTAACAACTGAATAAATTTTAGGGAAAATTGTACATTAGAAGACTTGTACATTTTAAACCACTACTCACTAATCTTAATTTTTCTTGCACGTCCTCAACATGGCAGATACTCTAAAACAAATAAAAATGTTAAACTGTCCTTCTATCCCAAGAGCCCAAAGTAGTTCAAAATGAGAACATGGGGGCTGTACACATGGCTCAGCAGTTAAGAGCACTTGCTGCTCTTGCAGCGGACCTGGGCTCAATTCCCAGGACCTACATGCTGGCTAACAACTGTCCACAACTCCAGTCTCAGCGGATCCAACACCCCTTTTGACCTCGGTGGGCAGTGTACTACAAGGTGGGAAATTACATAAATGCAGGTAATACACACATCGAGTGTCGGGACTAAAAGTAAGGCTGGGTAGCCAACAAAAGTCCGGGTCGCTACACACTTTTATAAATGATAAAATGTATTTGAGGCATTGGAAAGTAAAATGAACAACTGTATTATTTCATTGTGAATTATTTCAAATGCCATACTATTTAAAAAATATATTAACTTGCAATAACATTCTTTGCTAACGGAGTATTACAGTCCAATAGTTAGTTCTCAATTTAGTTTTGATTTTATTTCAGGTGAAAATGCAATTCCGTTGTCATTTTGCTTAGATTACTAAGGAATCAAGGGGTACCTGAGGAGGCCCATTTTAAGAAGTTGCTTTTTTTATGAGAAAAGTCTGTGTTCATAGTTTTATTTTAACCGTGTATGCAGCAGAGATATTAGTTTATAACATGTTGGTACTTAACAATGTAAGAAAAAATTAAATGTAAAAAACTCCCTAGTGGTTAACATATCCTAGTCATATGATAAATACTCAGTAGATACTGATTTTTAACCCCTCAGTTATTATTCATATTTTAAGTTCTTTATTGTGACAAACACATGTGAAAATGGACTCAGAGACTAAAGAAATAATCTGAAACATTGGATCTCCTAATCCTACCAAGTGTGAAAATAAGCAATGTAGCTAAAATCATAGCAACTACAGGCATCTTATTTTTATTTTTACTTATTGATATGTTATGTTTTTTGAGACATGACCCCTTTAAGCCCAGACTGGTTGAAACTCACTATTGTAGGGACTGTAATCTGACAAGAAGATTCAACTCACTGTTTTGCAGCACTTCATGTACGCTGACGTCTGCCTTGGCGTCTCTGGTACTGACGTTTACAACTCTAGGAGAGCATGCAATCGACACATGCCTGTGCATACTGCATGATTTTAGAAGAGAATTTTTCAGTGCCCAAATCTCTTTGTCCTCTGTTAATGTTCTTTTGAGTTACATTTATTATGGCCAGCCTCAGTCCTGAACAGTTCACCCTGTGATTGTGATTATCTGTATTAAGGAAGCGGGGGTGATGGGTTCGAAATCTTGGTGATTTAGTAGAATGTTCTTATGAAATCCCAAACTTCAATTAAAAAAAGAAAATAAAGAAAATATAAGAAAGAATTGCTTAATTTGGATAAAAAATGACAAATCTGAAGCACACGAACTTTTGTGCATCATTTCTATTGATATGGTTTTTTAATATGCCCTACTATTTTTATTCTTATTTATTATGAAATGTTATATGTGGGCGTATAGTTTTGGTAAGTAGATCCTAAAATATAGATGTCTCTAATGTGTGAGGTAAAAAAGAGATTGCCTATAAGATGATTACCTTTGGGAAGTCATTGTTTTCCAGGACTTTACTCCTCTGAGCTCATTTTCACATTGGGCCTTATAGCTTTTGCGTTAGACTCTTCCCTCCAACCCGTGAATACTCTCCAAGGAGATTTTAGTCATTAGCTAGAATGCTGTTATCTCTCTATGTAGTCTGTTCATTTCTCTGAACTTCCTGTATCTGCTCTTATTAACTTTTGTTTGTTTCCTTATTTTGTTCGTTTCTAATTTCTTTCATGCATCTTTATTTTAAGACAAAGGGCTCAACTGTAGCCCCAGCTGCCGGAACTCCTCTATGTACACCATTCATTGGCTATGCCTGAATTTCCAAGATCCATCTGGCATCTTGCCTCCAGTTATGAAACTGAAAGATGTGTCACCTAATCAGTCATTTTCCCTCATTTTTTTTATTGGTGTTCTTTAATTATTTTTTTTCAATTTTATTTCACGATTTGTGTTATGCTATTGTCCTGTATATGACGTGTGTTGCCTGCCATGTTGTATGTACACAGTGCTGGAATGCAATGCCCATGCGAGTGAACTGAGAGAAGGAGTTGTTCTGAATGGACTACCAAACAATTGGTTGTTAGACCAAATGTGTTGGCATGCGTTGGGTATTCAAGCTTGGGATTCTCTGGCGGAGCACGCTGATATGACTTCTGTAACTGCTCACAGCTCACCTCTCCACCTGTTCCTGTTTTTGATAAAACTTTGGAGATACATTATTATATGAGTCCACATTACATATTCTCCATTGTTTTTTTTAAGTATGTCCCACTAGTTGTTTAACCCCCCCCCCGCACCCATGAAATTGTAAACTAATGTTTCTTACCTCTAGAAAATTATAGCATGTACCTATAGTAATTAATCCTTAAAACAATAAAAAATATAGAGCTAGACTTTCTGAAATCGTACTTTGTCTCTATAGGGAAATTACAATGCAGCATTAGTATAACAGATATCGCCTATTCTGGACATTCCATATGTATGTTTAACAAACATTTTTTAGGAGCTGGAGAGATGGCTCATCAGTTAAGAGCATGGACTACTCTTGCAGAGGACCCAGATACATTTCCCAGCACCTACTATGCAGCTACAGACACCTCTACTATGAACTCGCTTCCAGGGATCTAGAATGCCTCTTTTGACCAACGGGGATTCGACATGGTATTACTTACATGCAATGCAGGTAATCCACTTATATCCCAGAATTAAAAATGAGATAATAAAATAGAAATAATTCAAAGAAACAAGTATTTAGATAGACTTTGAGAAACTAGTATCATTTTAAAAATTTACCATATTTTCATTTAGTTTTAGAAAAAAATATTATAGGAGGCCTAGTAAAGCAAAAGAAGACAGAGTTCCTCTGTAGCAGGAAAGATCTCCTAGAGTAAGATACTTTTGATTTTAAAAAATGAGATTGCTTAATCAAATTGGCTGTCATCTAACCTTGGGGGGGCACTTAAACCCTAACATCTCATCTTATAAGTCAATTAGTGAGTGTCAGAGGTAAGCTTTGAGAAAGGATTTTTGCCTTTTTTAAACTAATGTATCCATAGTACATAGCATAATCCTTGGCATAAATTGATGACCCACTGTGGGAATCTAGTGATGAGCAGGACAAACATAATTCATTCTGTCTCTGAGTTTAGGGGACAGGTAAAAAGTAAATGCCTAATTATAGTTATAATAAATGCAGTGAAGTTATAGATATTGATCATTCAGATGAGAACCTTTTACCATATTTTATATTTTTGTCCAATTCTTTTCACATAGCTTATGAACCCAAGGCCAGCATTAATGGCAGACATTATAATTCTGATTCATTCTAGAGAAAACCAAGAAGGTTGCTTTTAATACAGATTATTCTATGTGCCAAAATGTATTGAAGCTAACTTATAAATTAGAATGGAGTGCAGACCAAATATGAAGAGGGTCCCTATGGATATGTGGGAATAACAGTCAGTTCACAAAGTTATATATATGTGCCTGTCTTGATGAAGAAACATCAATTCTCAGGCATCTTCTCCAACAGTGGAAGACCCTACTTTCCCATACTCCAACAAGAACAAGATGCAAAGGCAAACAAAGACCTCAGGCTTAGTGACGTTCTCTTGAGTATTTTGGTTGCTGATTAGGAAAACTAGCTGTGGTATTAATAAAGATACAGATGTGTCAAGTCTAAACTAATAAAGCTCAGAACACGTGTGTTTTCCCATATATTACTGATATTATTACACGGGCCCCAGGGTGAACAATTTCTATTACTGCAAAATAATTTTTCCTCTCAAAAAAGAAATAGTAATGTGAATATACATACTGATTGGCCCAATTAGTACAGGTGAAAATAGAAAATAATTGTATTATAAGGCACCACTATAAAGGATTTGGTAGCTCAAAATATAGCTAGATCAGACACAAATGATGATAGAATATTAAAAAACTGTGTGATGTGTTGGCAGCCCCTATGCATTTCTAGAAACATTGGCACTTCCCTCCTCATCTTTTTTGTAAGAAATAAGGAAAAGAAGCATGTTCATCAGGCTGAGTTGGCAATGCTATCTCTAACACCTGGTACAACCAGAACATTAGTGTCGTAGCCTGGAAACTCAGGAGCCTAAATAGCAGGGTGGTTGTGCCAGAGGTTAGAAAATTAGGCTGACTGGTTTCTCTGCTGTCGAGCCTCATGAACACATGAACCCTGCACGTTTCAAATGAAAATTTGAATATCTACTAAATGTTTCTGTGTGAGGAGTCAAAGATAAAGTGATGCAAATAGGACTGATCACAGTTCTGGCAAAAGGTTGAATATGTAGTGATGTGAATTATTATGAATTAGGACTCAAAATTCTATTGTTTATGGATAGTCTCAATAGGAGACAAATGTGAATTCACATGTCCAGGTTTCTCTTTGAATTTAATAATGTGGTGAAAAAGCATTTTAAGGAAAAAAAATCCAGCTATAAAATTCTAGTAAGACAAGGAAGGAGAGAAAGATGATAGCAATAAAATCTGAGCAAAAATGTATGGAGCTGAGCAGTAAACAAAGAGATCTCTCTAAACCTTAACAAAACTGAGAGAGGAAGATTCAGAGTCTCTTTTGTTTATGACATTTGCAGGAATGACCCATAATAGTTTAGCTCAGGTCATTTTATGCCTACAATATCTTTCTCTCCTTCTTGTTTTGACTAGCAATTTTATAAGCTTGGATTTTTTTTCTTAAAATGCTTTCTTCACCATAATTTAAATTTCAAAAGAGAAACCTGGACAGTGATCCAGACAATTTGTCTCCTATTAGCTGCACTATCAATCATGGAAACAAGTTGAATCTTGAGTCCTAGAATTCAAAATAATTCACACTCACTACACTATATATTAACCTCTTTGCCAGAACTGTGATCAGTCCTATTTGCGATCACTTTACTTTGACTCCTCAACAGCAACTATTTAGTAGATTTCAAATTTGTTCATGTTGAGACGTGCAGTTCATAGTGTTTCCATGAGGCTCGACAGCAAGAGAAACCAGTCCACACTAATTTGTCTAACCTACTGCACAACCACGCATGCTATTTAGCTCCTGAGTTTTCACAGGCTACGTACACTACATGTTCTTGCCCGTTGTACCAGGTGTTAGAGATAGCATTGCCAACTCAGCCTGATGAACATGCTTCTTTTCCTTGATTTCTTACAAAAAAGATGAGGAGGGAAGTGCCAATGTTTCTAGAAATGCATAGGGGCTGCCAACACATCACAAGCTTATGTTTATTTAATATCATCATTATGTTTGTGCTGTCTATCTAGCTATATTTTGAGCTACCAAATCCTTTATAGTGGTGCCTTATAATACAATTATTTTCTATCACATTGCTAGCTAATGGCTATATGTAGTATATCACATTATTTTCTTTTTTGAAGGCAAAAATTATTTTGCAGTAATAGAATTGTTCACCTTGGCTGCCCGTGTAATAATATCAGTAATATATGGGAAACACACATGGTTCTGAGCTTTATTAGTTTAGACTTGACACATCTGTATCTATATTAATACCACAGATAGTTTTCCTAATCAGCAACCAAAATACTCAAGAGAACGTCACTAAGCCTGAGGTCTTTGTTTGCCTTTGCATCTTGTTCTTGTTGGAGTATGGGAAAGTAGGGTCTTCCACTGTTGGAGAAGATGCCTGAGAATTGATTTTTCTTCACAAGACAGGCACAAATTTATAACTTTGTGAACTGACTGTTATTCCCACATATCCATAGGGACCCTCTTCATATTTGGTCTGCACTCCATTCTAATTTATAAGTTAGCTTCAATACATTTTGGCACATAGAATAATCTGTATTAAAAGCAACCTTCTTGGTTTTCTCTAGAATGAATCAGAATTATAATGTCTGCCATTAATGCTGGCCTTGGGTTCATAAGCTATGTGAAGAAGATGGACAAAAAATATCTGAGGTAAAAGGTTCTCATCTGAATGATCAATATCTATAACTTCACTGCATTTATTATAACTATAATTAGGCATTTACATTTTTATATGTTAATCAAGACAGAAGATGATTATTTTTGTCCTGCCATCACTATTCCAAGTGGGCATATCTTATGCCAATGAGATTTCATGACTAATAAAGTTTAAAAAAGAAAAATCTTTAAAAGAATAAATGATAAAATTTTAGTTTAATTCAAGGGAAGATGAAATTTATGTTATTAAGCAATCTCATTTTTTAAAATCAAAAGTATCTTACTCTAGGAGATCTTTCCTGCTACACAGGAACTCTGTCTTCTTTTGCTTTACTAGGCCTCCTATAATATTTTTTTTCTAAACTATGTATGTAATGATCATCATACTAAATGTTTTTAAAAATGAGTAAGAAAATCTTTCAGTAATAGCAATTACCGCTATAAAGATTATAGAGATGAGACTATGTTAGGGTAAGGCAAGATGCAAGTCACAGAAATAAGCCAATTCAACAAAAAGTATCTAGTTTCTAGGAGGCTAAAATTCCCCTACAGTAGGTTATATTGTTTGCTTTCTGGATATGTATTACTGCTTGCAAGAAGTATGGTCCCATGGTCATAAATACATCGCTCCAAGATTAAAAATTTTGTTCTACTGGCAGTAGACAGCATGATGGAAAATCAAGGTAGGCTTCAGAAAGTGAAGCCATAAAAGTCCTAGGCAATGAGCGAATGGGTAGATATGAAGTGATAAATAATATGTGTTAAGAGAATGGAAAATATAAGAAATTAACATAGTGTTGCGCGTTTAGAATTTACAAAGCTATAATATTAACTAATAGTGTATGAAGATTATAGTAAAAAGTATATTTTACAAATCATTCTCTATAACTACTTGTACTACACTTAAAACTGAATGTATGATCATAATTATCTTCATAAAATTTTATCAAAACCGGAACGCTGGAGAAGATGGACTTACAGGTTAATGAGCATCAATCTACTCTCGCAGAGTGATTCAGCCGCTTTGAATCCAGCTCCCCACAGGCTGCTAACAACAGTTTGTAACTCCATTTCCAGGGATAAACAACGTCCTCTGAACCTCCATGGCGCATGACACACAGCACTTTATACATTGCAGGACAATATAACTGTCAATATAGTAAATAAAAATTGAAAAAAATTGAAAAAAATTAAAAACAAATAGAAAAAATGAGGGAAAAGAGATTAGGTGGTACACATCTTTCATTTCAGTACTTGGGAGGCAAAGGCAGATGGATCTCTGGGAAATTATACTAGCATAGTGTAGTGTTCGAGTCAGCTGGGGCTACAGTGAGCCCTTGTCTTAAAAAAAGTGGATGCATAGAAAGAATAAAATGTAGAGAAAAAAATAAAAAACAAGAAGAATAAAAGAGAATAAGGTAAAAAGAAGACAGAAATCAATAGAGAATAACAGCATTCTAGCCTAATGACTAAAATCTCCTTGGAGGTTTCACGGGTTGGAGGGAAGAGCTCAAAAGAATAAGGCCAATGTGAAAATGAGCTCAAGGAGTAAAGCTGAAAGACAATGATTCAAAAGGATAATCTCTATAGGCAATCTTTTTTTTACCTTACACACTTAGAGACATTATATTTTAGGATCTACTTACAAACTAAGCCCACATTAACATTTATGATAAATAAGAACTAAAATGTAGCATATTAAAAACCATACAATAGAAATATGCACAAAAGTTTCTTGTTCATATTTCTTTTTTTTAAACAATTTCTTTCTTTTATTTTCTTTATTTTCTTTTTTTTTAATTGAAGTTTTGTGCATTTCATAGAACATTTCTTAATCAAATTTCCCCAACCCCCCTTCCTTAAGGACCAGATAATCAAATCACAGGGTGAACTGTTCAGGACTGAGGCTGGCAAAACAAATGTATAACAAAAAGAAAAGAGGCAAGAGTTTTGCCTGAAAATCTCTTGTAAAACAGCAGTTTATACCAGGCATGCTGATGCATGCCTTTAGATGTAGCACTCCAGACCGACAGGAGAGGGCGAGGATGCAGATAAAGAGGGTCGAGAGATTAATAGTTCAAAGATGCAGCTGGGCTAGGGGATGTCATAAAAGAAAAGACATATCAAGTAAAAATAAAAATAAGATGCCATTGTTGCTATGATTAGCTATTGTATTTCACATTGTATGATATATATGCCAATTGATTTAACTTTACGCACTGGAGGTCAATGTGTTGTGGCACAATTTCAAATGAAGAATCTAAAATATAATAACTGATTAAAAATCAGTATCTACTAGTATTTATCATATGACAGGTATTACACTAGGAGTTTTACATTCTTTTCTTCCTTGTAAGGAGAAAACAAGAATTATAACATAATATTTGTGTATAGGAAAAAAGGCTATGAAACAGTCTTTTCTCGATAAATAGCGACTTAAAAAAGGAATCTTGTCTAACAATCCCTAGTCTGAGTATTCTAGCAAAGTAACAGAGTGAATTCTTTCTCTCCAAAAAAATAACTAAAAGACAACATATGAACTAATGTTAGCAAAGAATTTTCCAGTAATTAATTATTAAAATTGTATGAAAATTTTCATAATGAATATACAATTCGTTCATTTTACTTTTTCAAGTAAAAGATTACATTTTATAAAAGTTAGCAAGTGGCTGATGAGGCACATCAGACCTATATAATCCCAGCACTCGGAGATATCAGCCAGATCGAGATGAGGATGTGGACAAGGCCAGCCTGTACTACATAGTGAGTTTCAGGACAGGCCATTAAGATCAGCGACCTCAAGCTACCCTAGCATCAAAAAGACCAAAAAAAAAAAGTTTAGTATGCATGGACTATTCCAAAAGCAGTATCACTTCCTGTTAACACTGAAGGAGGCAGAATATGATGTATTAAACTACTTAAAAACCTACCACTTTTCACAGAAGATGTACTTGAATGAGGAGCTTTCACTTGACTGTCCTTGACATGTGTTGATTCTAACAAAAAAGAAAGCAGCATAGCAATAATTTGAAAGTGCACTTCAAAAACTATAAACCTAAAACAATTTTCATAGGAAGCAGTGTTAATTTTATCATTAATTTTTACACAAGTATTACCACTTTCTAGTGTACCATGCACTTCATAATTTACTTGTTCATTTTCTTTACTATGTCTCAATACTAGAATAAAAGCTCCATAAAAGCAGAGACTTGGGGCTAGAGAGATGGCTCAGCAGTAAGAGCACCGACTGCTCTTGCAGAGAACCTGGGTTTGATTGCCAGCACCCACATGGCAGCTAAGAACCGTCTTTAACTCCAGTTCCAGGGGAATCAGATGCCCTCTTCTGACCTCTGTGGCATTGCATGACATGGGTGCACCAACCTACATGCAGATAGTACACTCATACATATAAAAAATAATAATAAATAAAAAATAATAAAAAAATAACTATTGAAATCATGCAGAATGGCTTGAGAGTCTCTAATTTGGATAAGTTATTTAACATCAAAAATAAAAATGCAGAGACTTGTTTATTTACTTTTGTTTGTCTTGTTCAATGCTATACCCTTACTACAGAGAACAAGACTGGGGATCGAGAATATTCTCAGGCATTTGTTAAATGGATGTATCAAGAAATCAAAATCAGTAGTGAATGGATCCTTAAAATGCTTTCAAATTTTCAAAACATAACATGGGGGACTAGAGAACTCAGCAGGTAAGACCACTGGCTGATCCTGCAATAGATTCTGATTCAGTTCCCAGCACCCATATGGCAGCTAACAATTGCCCATAACTCCAGTTCTAGGGGATCAAATGCTGCCTTCTTGCCTACGCAGGCACTTCATGACAGGAGTGTACTTAAATAACGAGAAAACCTCAAGTGAAAAAAAAAGGTAAAATAATATAAAAAAAAATTAATATAATGTGGAAGCAAGAATACAAAGTACTTCAATGGACTGTTCTGTTTTTCCTCTGTGTTAGTTAAGTCTCAATCCTTGAGACTTCACCAAATCTAAGATATATGGCTTCAATTACATATACTATGGTAGACACTGCCAAGGGAAGTTGTTTTACAACTTAGACATAATATTAAACAACTCATCACAAGTATTTAATAGCATCAAATAATATTATTTATATTTCTACAACTGATTTATTTTAAGTGTGAATGCTTAAATCTCAGAATTCAATGTTCCAATAAAACAATGATAGATATATCTCTCAGATTTTGATCAAGAGATTCTTCAATATATGTGAATACAGGAGAGGTATACATATAGATAGCTTAGGTATAAATTATTTGAAAAAAGCATACACTTATATTTATTAAACAGTTCTACAGTATGACCTTTTAAAACAAAAATAAAACTGTAAGACTATGGTTCTTTTTTTAGGGAAACTAAGAATCTAGTAATAGATACTATACAAAACCATTACACTGAAGAAACTAATAAGCTAAACAAAATTATAAGACAGTATTCAGCACTAAGCTTGCAGTCAGAAGAAAAGTTGCAACATAGTCAAGACTTAAATGAGGAACAGGAAGGAAAATGGGTGAAGGTATAAAAGGAAAGAAAATACAACATAAATTACAAATAAGTATGGTATATGTATGGGTCAGTAATAAGCAGAATTCTCACTACAGGATGAATCATTCAATCACCCATACTATAGCTGGAATATCTGAATTCTATTTATGCCTTTTTGTATTTCTATTTCATTTATTTTTATTGCTAGGGGAATTAAACCCAGGGCCTTTCACATTCCTGGGAAGATTGTGATTCGAACCTTGGCTTTGTCACAGACTACTGTCTCATCTGTTCAGTTACCTCTGTGAGTTTTAGTTTTCTCATTCTAAAATTCTAGGATGGAAAATGCTAAGCACCTAACATAAATAGTTTAAGTATGGGTGATAAAAATGTTCGTAAGAGCAACTAGCAAAGAGAATATGGAGATTAAGAGCCAATGTATCTATTTAGTTTCCCAATAACTGGGCGGTTATTTTTCTCTAAATATATGTGCTCCAAGAAATACTGTGTCATATTCAGGTGTACATAAAATATTTTTCAAATACAAGAAAGGAAATAATCCTAGAAGGAAAAACCCTAGGATCAAAGCTTGAAATTTCAACTTTACATGATAGTATTCTGTGAGGAAAAAGGAATATAACTCAGAAACTAATGCTGAAAATTAAATCATTTCCTTAAAGTTTTTAAAAGCACTCTTTTTATTTTTCTTCTTCTGAGTGTGTTGGTGCATGCATTTAATCCCAGAAATCAGCAGGCAGGGGCAGGTGGATCTCAATGAGATTGAGGTCAGTCTGCTCTATATAATGAGTTCTAGGCCAGTTAGGGCTACAAGGAGACTAAGTCTAATAAAACAAAATTAAAACACAAAAACTCTTATTTCAAAACTTCAGTACACAATAAAATATTCACTGCAAACAAGTAGATAAAAACATCCTCAGAGAAGCAAACCTTACCTTCATTTGCTGTTTGTCCCATGCTATCTTCTTCTGGTTTGCTTTCCTACAAAGAAAAACACTTAATTAATGCCTCCTTTTTAAGCATGATACATTTCTTTTTTTATTTATTTTTATTTTTTTAATTGATGCTTTGTGTATTTCATACATCATTTTCCAATTCAGTTCAGGCATATATCCCCTCCCTTCCCCCCACCCCACCCCTACCATCCCAGATCATTGCATTCTGCTGTCAGTTTTCTGCATCTTTCTATTATACTGTTATACCTAAAATATTAAGGTCTCCCTGTAGTCCCAGCTGTCCTGGAACTCATTCTGTAGACCAGGCTGGCCTTGAACTCACAAAGATCCGCCTGCCTCTGCCTCCCAAGTGCTAGGATTAAAGGCATGCGCCACCATGCCCGGCTCTGCCTTCTCTTTCGAAATGGTCTCTGAGCCCTGGGTGGGTAAAGTTTAACATAGGAGTCCTGACCAAAAACTCACACTCTGCAGACCCTTACTCTCTATGCCTTGGCTATTGTAACCTTTTTTGGTCCTGATCCTCTGTTGCAAGCTGGAGATTCAAGAATAAGAATTGAGAGATTCATTAGTACCCTCTTTATCCCTTGTTCTATGTTCCGTGAGACTTAGGTGTAGAGAATGCATTCTAGATGTACCACTTAGCCATGGGCAATTCACAGCCACTGTCTGTCACATACTTTTTCTTTCCTTAAACTCTTGCCCAGACCACTGTATTCATAAATATTGGTATCCGTGTTTCCTTTCAGTTTCTGTGTTCATCTGCTGCATGTACATATTTACCTTGAAATCTGGTGCTCCCGCTTGAACCATTGATTTCCCATAAATGGTCCCAAAATACATCCTTATTCTGTATCTGCAGATTTTGCCTCTTGCTGACAATCCCCATCAAACCAAGAATTGCCTACTCCCTGTAGACTCTTAGAATAGCCTTGAAAAGTGTTGCTATAGAGAATAAGGCCTTTATTATCTCTCAGATTGAAAACAAAGAGAAGGAAAAAAGGATGGACTTGGACAGTAGAAAATCTATGCCAGCAGAAATCTTGTTCAGGTTAGCTTTGGCATAAGTGTCTTAGGTTCCGACTGGAACACAGTCATTCCTATTTGCTCTGTGGTCAACTGATGACTATTACAATTAGGCCACCTGTCCACTGGCACCTGAAACTTGAATGTGTTCCTTTGATTTACATGGAAATTGGTACTAAAAACCTGCAGCAGCCCAGGCATAGGGGACATCAGAACACAAGAACAGGGTTGCAGAGCATTCCTGAAATAAGTTCAGATTCTCAGGGTGCCAGGGTTGGAGAATGGCACAGCATGTCCACCAGGTGGTGTCTGTTTGAATGTTTTGAGGCACAGGGAGCTCTGTCTTCAAAAGAAAACTAAACACAGCCAGTAGAAATTGGTCTCCATGGTGATCTGGTGTTCCAGTGTGATTTTGGGAGCCACAATGAAAATGTCTACTTTTGTATTTTCATGTCATGGGCTTGAAGTGGTTGATGAATGTCCAATCACTATGTAGGTATAATGATAAATATTCTAGTTATTATTATTATTTAACCAATCTCTATCACATGTGAAATACTGCCATACATTTAAGATATAATTCAAGCTAAGTATTACAATTACTGGATGACAAATGTCCTTTGTTCTTATTTTAGAGCTGATAGCATTGAAATGGAGAAAATAAGGAACCCCCTGGAAAGTATTGACATTGAGGGTTCCACACAGATTTGTGCAAGTTTACAGTTAATACACTCTCTCCTGTGTCTTATACCATGTGAGTCTACAGTTGGCTAAGGTTGCAGAAAAGAGAATGGAGAAAGATTGATGTAAAGAAAGCATACTAAGATGTTTAAGTTGTTGAGAAGTTGCAAGGTTTAAGAAATGATTGTGTAAGGGGCTGGAGAGATGGCCTAGCGGTTAAGAGCACCGACCGCTCTTACAGAGGACCTGGGTTCGATCCCCAGCACCCACATGGCGGCTGAGAACCGTCTGAAGCTCCAATTCCAGGAGAACTCCAGTTCCAGGGGAATCCGACACCCTCTTCTGACCTCCGCAGCATTGCACGACATGGGTGCACACACTTGCATGCAGACAGTACATTCATACACATAAAGAAATAAATAAAATAAAAAAAAAGAAATGATTGTGTAAGTTCACCATGCAAAAATCCCAGGCATCATAGAATGAATTTCCTATATCAACAATGGGGAGGCAGACAGAGGAGGTCCCCCTGGCCGTATGGCCAGAGTGCGCAGCTTGCTTGACGACTTCTATCGATGCCCACAGAGATCAATAGCAAAAAATAGACAAAGATAATCAATAGTCAAGAGAACACAAGAAAGCATCCAAGTTCTTCAGACAGCTCTAAACCACAGCATTAGTGATGACAGGAGCATGCAAAATCTCGGGGGGAGGGAATGTAAAATGAAAATGGTACAAAGACCTAAGTTGTTGCTTATGTGTGATGTTTTCAAAAAGACTGTCCAAACATATATAAATTCAAGATGTCTATCACTTCAGAACCCTAGTTGAAAAATGGATTGGTTATGTTCTCCAGTTAAATGAGAAATGATTCGAAATAAAGAAATAGTGAGTAAATTATGGTAAAAAGATTAGTCTTAAAACCAATGAAATACAGAATTAAGTGCAATATAGTATTTCAAATATGGCAACAAGATTGAGTGAATGTCAAAATGTAAATTTGGGGCCTAGAGAAATATCTCATGGGTTATGAGCACTGGCTACTCTTGCAGAGGAATGGGGTTCAGTTCCCAGCACCCACATGGCAGTTAGCAACCATCTGTAACTCCTGTTCCAGGGGCTTCAGTGCCTTCTTCTGGCCTCTGTAGCCATTGCACACATGTGGTGCACTCACATACATGTAGGCAAAACACTCATGCATACACAATAAAACTGAAAGTAAAAATGCAAATGTTGAGTCAGCAGACTCAATCAAATTAGAATCTAAAATCTCTTACGATTTTAAGACGAAAATGATGCACATTGAGTTGGCATAACTGCCTTCTTTTAAGATTTATTTTGAGGATGAGAACTATAGCCTGGGTATATCTTTAAAATTTTAGTAATTAGGGGCTAGAGAGATGGCTCTGTGGTTAAGAGCACCTACTGCTCTTGCAGAGGACCCGGGTTCAATCCCCAGCACCCACATGGTGGCTGAGAACCATCTTTAACTCCAGTTCCAGGGGAATCTGATGCCCTCTTCTGACCTCTGGGGCATTGCACGACATGAGTGCACTAACCTACATGCAGACAGTACACTCATACACATAAAAAGTAATAAAAATGTGCTTAAAATTTATTAATTAATATACTCTGGAACAACCTGGCCTCTGTGTATGAGAACTGTCCCCAAACCCTGAATTGCATGGGGCCTATAGCTCCTTACCAGAAATAAGGGCTTTATAGATAGAATAATGGTCCTGGGTAGGAGCGAGATTAAGAGGGTCTCTGAGAGTTAGGTTTGAAGTCAGGCTGTGTATATTTGTCCAAATGAAAGTGACTTTGTTTTAGGACTTAGTAAAAGTAAATATGTGTATATTAAACAACATTGGTTTACAGACTCTGATAAAAACGGTAATGCATCCGAGTTAAATGGAGATATAAATCGCTGTTGTCCACATTTGTTTTACATAAAATTTGTAGAGCAATAACTCTGGGATTGGCACATACAAATGTTCTCTATAGTTTCTCTGTTGTACAGTATCAACTTGTAGCATTCTCTTTAAGATGATTTAACATAAAAATTAAGTTTGCTCCCCAAGTTAATCATATATAGTCACCCAAAACAACATGGATAAATTTGATGAAACTTGAGCCTTGATTCCACCCTATAGTTATGTATAATACAACTGTCTTCTGGAGACTCATGGGTTAAAAAAAAAGGGGGGGGAACCAGACAGACATGAAACCTTTTCATCAAAAACCTTGCAATTCAAATCTTAAAACTAACTATGGGAAAAGATTTGTTTGTTCCAACAGGACAAAATGTCACCAACTTAACGGCTGAGAAAGAAAAGATACAGCTTTGCATTGAGTAGGATGTACCAAAAAGTGGCAACTGAAAGGTTGACCCGTCTGAACACTGAAAGGAAGAAAAGCCTCAGATTGCCATAAACATCGAACCCTTCTGTGGATCCTACATGTAACAACTATCTATAATGAGTCCTAATGAAACTTATACCTTCTAGGTGCAACAAAGGTTTTGATATGACTTTCTTGCCTCCCCCCCCATAGAACAAGGAGAAATATGACGATGATGATGTCATTTTCCAACTGTAAATTGGAGACAACTATTATAGAGGTAATCTCTTATAAAACCGGTAAAAATGCCTTCTTTAATTGACTAATAGACATAAGAACTGTGAAAAGGATTATACTCTGTTCAGAACCAAATATAATACTAAAGTCCTTGGGCTATGCACTTAGGCAAAGTATATTAATGCAGGAGCTCTGACATCAGCAATGGATTGTTCTACCAGGGGGATGTTGGCCAGGGGATCCAAGGCCCCACAAAAGGTAAGGGCTCCTTGCCCCTAAGTTGGGATACCTGCAGGAGGAGAGGCGATAAGACCCTGCTGCCGAAGACCTGACGTTAACATGGGAGGGATGTATTGAGACCGCACATGCAAGGGTACAGATGGCCTCTGGAATGCCAGAGAGTGTTCCCAAAGGCCACTAAACCAATAAAGCAAATACGGGTCTCCCTGAGTCAAGCAAGACTCCACCATCAGCACCAGCTACACTTCACCTGCCTGGAAATACTGTGCAGCAGAGGCAGCCATGTGCCTGTATATCCCAAATCTAATTGGCTGTTGGCTCTCTCCTTGGAGGAATAACCCATGGCTGATGCCACAAGCCTACATCCTCTACAGGTTAGGAGATGTCATAAGCCACAGTAAGACCCTGTTATATTTATCAGGGGGTAAAAATGTAATTCATGAATTAACATATCATCCAAACATATGTGTCTATGCCAAAGTAACCTACCATAACTATTAGTGCTGCTTAAATACCTATATATCTAATTGCTTGTGCTTCATTAGTAGGATCGAAAGGTTACTCCTGAACAAACTGTCAGCCCATGAAAGGAAACAGCCAGAATTGACCAGAATCCAAGTCAACAGCTCCAGAGAGAGAGGACAGTTTTACTTCTCATCCACCTGTGCCCCTTTTCTAAGCCTAGGGAACAATCTGCGGAAGAGGGGGCGTGGTAGAATGTAAAGGCTGCGATTGGGGTGAACGGTGAAACTACAGCGATGTAGTCTGGACACTCATTTGATCAACTTGATTGAACAAACAACCTGTCAACCTCCACTGAATGGTGGGACTGTGGGGGTTTGGGCACAACAGTCTATAGATTGGTTTTGCACGAAGGATGCTTATACTCATGGATTATCACTTATAGCTAAAAAATGAAAAAAAAAAAACCTGAAAGATGCAGGACAGTTATGGCAGAATACATGATCTGGGATGGGGTGGGGGTGGGGGGGAAGGGAAAGGGAAATATGCCTGAACTGAATTGGAAAATGATGTATGAAATGCACAAAGCATCAATAAAATAATAAAAAAAAAAGAAAGTGACTTAATCCAACCTGGAATATACCTGGTTTATCTAGGCGAACATGGAAGATGCACAATCTTGTTCCTCCCCCTCCTTCCCCTCCTCCCCCTCTTCCTCCTTCTCTTCCTCTTCCTCCTCCTCCCCCTCTTCCTCCTTCTCCTCCTCCTCTTCCTCCTCCCATTCCTCCTCCTCTTTCTTCTCCTCTTCCTTCTCCTGTTCCTCCTCCTCTTCCTCCCCCTCCTCCTCTTCCTCCTTCTCTTCCTCCTTTTCCTCCTCTTCCTCCTCCTCCTTCTCCTCCTTCTCCTCCTTCTCATCCTCCTCTTTCTCCTCCTCTTCCTCCTCCTCTTCCTCTTCCTTCTCCTCTTCCACTTCCTCCTCTCTTCCTCCTCCCTTTCTCCTGTACTTCTTCCCTGCTTTCCCCCTCCTCCCCATTCTCTTCCTTCTTTTGTTGCTCCTGCAGAGGATCCAAGTTTGGTTCCTACACATACTTCAGACATCTAACAACTCCCTGTAACTCCAGCTCCTGGGGAACTGGTGCCTTCCTTTGGCCTCAGAAGGCTCCTGCACAAACATGGCATACTCCCAAACACATATATACTCACAAACATACATATACATATAAAAAATAAATATTTAAAAGTCATCTTAAAGAAAGCATACAAAGTAATGCATTTCTTTATGAGATCTTTCACAAATGTATCGTAGTACTTTTCACACCTCCAGAACCCTCTCTTGTTCTTCAAACTTCATTTTTGTTTGTTTTTGGGACAGGGTATCACTATGTAGCCTTAGATGTACTGGAACTCCCAGAACACATCTGCTTCTGCCTCCTGAGTGCTGGGACAAGGTGGGCACCACCATGCTCAGCTTTCTACTTCTCATTAGTCATCTTCTTCCTCTCAAAGAGCCTCCTGCTTTCATATCAAACACACACACACGCACACACACAGATTCAGAAAATGATAACTGGACTCTGCCACCAGTCTTGTAGAAGAATTGGAAGTTCTGGTTTGCTAACTTTCTCCCTTTGGGTTAAGTAAATCGCTCTGCAGAAGCCTGGAGTGGACTAACTTACCACAAGGGGTTTGCAACAAACAACAAGCTTCAGAAAGTCATGCTGACTTTCCTGCAGTTACCTTACCCCAGCCCAGCTCCATGCACAAAAGCACCAGCTTTGGGTTTGGAGGTTCTGGGTTTTGGAGTTGGTTCTACCACTAATTAGGGGGAAGGTGTGTGATAATAGATGACATTCACAAAGTATTTGACATGTTGCCTGGTATAATTTAAATGTGTGTAGCATTATTTAATGAATGCAACAGTAAAATACTGTTATTTACCTATTCTATGAAAAGAAACGTAGGGTCTGGAAGGATAGCTCAGTGGATAAAACATGTGTAGAACAAGCAAGAGGACCTGAGATCTCTATAACCCACATAAATCCCCAGAACCTGCATAAAGTCAGGTGTGGTAGTGCATGTCTTTCATCCGAACACTGCTACAGGGAGATGGGGTGGGGGGGAGCACACAGGACAGTCACCAGAATCATGGGGGTGGGCAGCTAGCTAGCTGTACAGAGAAGAAAATCTACAAAGAGACTCTGTCTCAAAGAAGATGAAAGGCAAGGAAAGGATCAGCACCCGAGATTGTTCTCTGACCTACACACGTGCATCATGGTATGTGCGACCCCCCCCCCCCAAAAAGTAAAAAAAAATGGAGGCACTGAGAGTTTAAGCAAGTTGCTTACAGAGGAGTGGCAGGACTTAATTCAGCCTCTAGACTCATGTAGAGACTCTGTGCTGCCTCTTTAATGGTTAGAAACCAAACCCTTGAAAGGCATCTTAGTTTATTTTCTGATTGCCATGGTATAATGCCCTGAGAAAACAACTTAAGGGAGAGAGAGGTTTATTTTAGCTCACAGTTCAAGGTGCATAGTCAGTCTATCATGGCGAACTCACAGTGACACGAACCCAAGGGAGCTTGTTATTTTGTAACCACAGGAAGGAGCAGAGTGAGGAGAGCTTGCTTGCTAGTGCTCAGCTTGCTTGCTACAATGGTCTCAGTAAAACATTTGCAAAACAAATTCAAGAACACACAGGAATCAATAAATGTAATCCATCATACACATGGACTCAAAGACAGAGTTCATGTTGTTATTTTGGTAGATGTAGAAAAAAGGATTTTGGCAAAATTCAGCACTGCTTCATGATAAAAAAAATCTTGCAGAAACTGGGAATAGAATGAGCATATCTCAAAATATTAAAGGCAGTGCATGACAAACTCACAAACAACCTTCTACTGTGAGGAAAAACAAATCACTTCGACCCAAATCAGGAACAAGACAAGGGTGTCCACTTTCTCCACTCTTGAAGCTTTAACTACAGCTAAGAGAAGGGAATAGGGGGCTGGAGAGATGGCCTAGCGGATGAGAGTGCTGACCGCTCTTGCAGAGGACCCGGGTTCGATCCCCAGCACCCACATGGCGGCCGAGAGCCGTCTGAAACTCCAATTCCAGGAGAACTCCAGTTCCAGGGGAATCTGAGACCCTCTTCTGACCTCCGCGGCATTGCACAACACGGGTGCACGGACTTGGATGCAGACAGTACATTCATGCACATACAGAAATAAATAAAATTAAAAAAAGAGAAGGGAATAGAAGATATACAAATAGAAAAGAATGAAGTCAAAGAACGGTCAGTTGCAGAGAATATAATTTTATGTATGAGACCCCGAAGACTCCATCAGAAAATTCTTAGATCTGATAAGCACTTTCAGAAAAATGACAGGCTACAAAATCAACATACAAAAATGAATAGTCTTTCTATATATCAGCAATAAACAGTGCTGAGAAAGAAGTCAGTAAAAATGCCACTCACAATTGTGCCTCAAAATCCAGAATAATCTTCAGCAACAAAATAAAAAACTTCTACAATGAAAACCTTAAAATGATCCCAGAAGATGGGAAGACTTCAAGCTCATAGATTACAAGAATTACTATTGTAAAAAGGACAATGCTACAGGAGTACTGTCCCCGGTGACCAAACTCTGCAGTTCTTATTCTCTACAGTTTGGCCAGTTGTGGCCCTTTGTGTTCACAGCCTCTTGTTGTATGAGGGAGTTTTATTGGTGAGAGGTGAAAGATACATGAGTACTCTCTCTATTCCTTGTTCTACTATGTTCTATGAGCTTCAGGTATAGAAGGTGCATTGTAGGTGTATCCCTTAGGGTTGGATATGTGACCAGTTGTGGAAATTTGTCATAGTCTATGTCTGTTGCAAAAGAAGCTTCATTGATGAGTGGTAACTGGCATACCATTTGTAGAGGAGGGGGCAGAAAGACCATAGGAGTCAGGGAAGGGGGCATATGACCATAAGGAAACAGAGTCTTACAGGTTCCTGGGACCTTGCTCATAAGAAGTTACATCAGTGGTTTTAGCATGCACAAGACCCATGCAAGCTCAATCAGATAAAAAAACAGCCTAGAACTGGGGAAATGGGCAGGAAGCCACAGCTTTGGCAAGGGGCTACTGGCAGCTGATCAGCACTAGGTGAGGTAGAGTTGCTAGACAGGCTGAAAGGGCTTCAATTGTTGAACCCACACAGAGGGACATTTGAGTGCACAGGCTTGACTTGATAGGCTTTGATATGTATGACAAAATGAAAGATGTCCTGTGAGATAGGGGGGTACAGATAGAAAATGAGGGCTAAGTAGAATAAAGTTGTATTGTATAAAATGTACAAAAATTCAGTGAAATACGTTTCAAAATATATATTTAAAAATGGCTGGGCTGGAGAGATGGCCTAGCGGTTAAGAGCGCCGACGCTCTTGCAGAGGACCCGGGTTCCATCCCCAGCACCCACATGGTGGCTGAGAACCGTCTGAAGCTCCAGTTCCAGGAGAACTCCAGTTCCAGGGGAATCCGAGACCCTCTTCTGACCTCCGCGGCGTTGCACGACACGGGTGCACAGACTTGCACGCAGACAGTACATTCATACACATACATAAATAAATAAAATTAATAAAAAAAATGGCAATACTACCTACCGTAGTATATAAATTCAATGCAACCTCCATTAAATTCCCATAATAGAATAAGAAAATTTAAAATTAATATGGAAGTACAAAAGATCCTGGATAACAAAGCAATCCTGAGCAATAATAATAATAATAATAATAATAATAATGTGGGAGGTATTACCATACCCTATCTCAAGTTGTATTACAAAGCTAAGGTACCAAGAACAGCATGGCACTAGGACAGAAAACAGACATGGAGACAAATGGGATAGAATATTCCAGACAAACCTGCACAGTTATGGCCATTCAAGTTTTGGAAAAAGTTAAAAATAAAACATACTGAGGAAAAAGCAGCCTCTCCAACAAATTGTGTTGGGAAAGAATGAAACTACATCCCTGCTTTTTACCCTGTATAAAAATCAACTCCAAGACTCATACGCTAAAAAAAAAA